>OX578143.1:81384839-81404839 GCA_951213105.1 Amaurobius ferox
TGTCTGTGAGTCTGTGTGTCTTTCTGTGCAATGTATGTATCCACTCTAACCCCAAAACTACTGGACCTTATTTCATAATATTTACTAGTTAAGTCACTTGTGTATGACCCTGGTGCTGACTAGTTTTTGATACGATTCAGGATAAAATGACCTACCTTCTTTTGCGAAATGAATTTTACAAAATTTGGTAGGTAAGCCACTTGTAGGTCACCCCGGGTGCTAATTAGATTTTGTATGATTCGGGAAAAAAAAGTAACCTGCCTTTTTTAGCGAAACGGTCGACATAAATCGTCAAGTTCGAAAATACAAACTACGTATGATCAAATATATCACTTAAATGCTTGTTTTATACGTAATTTTTGACGATGAAGGAATAAGACTACCCCATTACACCGTTCTTCAGATAGTTTAGTTTTTTCACATTGTCGCTACGCCACAGTTGAAAATAGTCCAGTTACCAAATAAGAACGAAAATGAAATTAAAAACATCAATTCAGTGTCATTTTAAATAATTATGGGCGTTATTTAGTGCAATTAAACTCAATACAATGAATTATTGAAGAAATAAAGAGAACGTGAATATGAGTCTGCAGGGAAAGTAATGTGCTGCCCTCATCAGATTTTATATTTTTCCGATCCATTTTTCCTATAAATTTTGTTAGTTGCCACCGAATGTTTGCATATTTATAAATAAATGCTGGCAATACTCTGCTGTTCATATCATCATGTCTCCCGTATTACTTTTTGTTCAATTATTAATTTTTCAGATTAACAACACCGTTTTCCCTGGGTCATTTGAACAATATTCTGATGACAGACATCAACCTTCTTATGCTTCTGTTAATACTATATTTTATGTATTCCTATGAAGCAGAATTTTTTCATCTTTAAAACTGGTTGAGAGTTTTTATCAACTGTTTATGCTGTTACTAAAAAAAGTATTTTTATTTTCAGAATATTTTACACTAAAGTTTGTAAGCGAATTTTGCATACGTGATTCTTATTTCGTAACATGCAATTATAGTAATATCTATTTATATATACTAATTGCCAAGTGTCCGTCTGTCTTTTTGTCTGTCGCGCTTTTTTAGGCACTTCCGGAATAGATAGAAACATGCAATCTGGTACACGGGCCTATCGTCCGATAACAACCCCTCGATAAATCGAATTTTAGAAAATGTTCTGTAGAGGCTTTGCTGCATTTCTTGAATAAATGAGAAACACCTCCCTTAGAAAATGCAAAGGCTTGAAATTTAGTACATGGGTTAATCATTTGAAAAAAAAGTCAAGAAGAATATATTTTTTCAAACATTTCGTTTAAGGGGGTGGATGCTCCACACAAAAACTTTCTGAAGATAAAACGATAGAAAAGCGTATGTAAAGTTCTCACTATTAAGTTACTCTGTGCGGGCAGTATTCTAACGATTTTTACCTAACTTAAGTTCCATTAATGATCTACAACATTTAACAAACACATACTTTGTTCCAGCTAACTTCGCTGACAACTCAATACACAATTACATACACAGAACATTTACAAGCTAGCACTATCATATGTATACCTCACCTAATCTTAACCTTTCGTTACTAAACTGAATTAGTAATACTAACCAACTATTAAATCGTAGCTATCTATACTCACAATATTGTAGAGACCATCCCTTCTGCTGCGTGCTTCCATTAATGAACAGACTAACACCACACTCTCGTATAAAGATAACAGCCGAAGCTGACGCCAACGATTCACACTTGCATCTTACTCTATCTCTCTCTCCTGATCTTTGATCTGACTTCTGCCGACCGCTTGCCGCTTTTATAATCCTAGCCGGTCGTGAGTACGTGACTATGGAGACCACCCAGCGAACTTCAGGCAATGCCCGAAGAACCCCTGGAACAGAGGAAAGGCACCGGGGTATGCCCCCCCTCCCCAAAATCAGATACCCCCTTGGAGGCAAAAGGCCCTCGGATTAAACTCCCAGGCACCCCCTCAGGGCTCCTCGCACACTGTGCCACAGCAAATTAGATACGAATCTTCAGCACCCACCAGATCGGTGCAAGAGCAGGCCCCCAAACCTTCGTCTTCCAGAGAATTGACTCCGGAAGAAGTAAAACTGGCTACTATAGCCATTATAAAGAGAAAGGAAGCCGAAAAAGCCAGACAGGCAAGACAGGCGGAACTAGAAGCTAAAATTGTAAATCAATATGCTAAATCAAAAGAAGAAATCAAAACACGTGAAGCCAAAACTAAACGAGTCAGAGAGGAAGAGCTCGCGCAAACCCAGCTGTTAGAAAAAACGGTTGAAAAAAGGCAAAAAACTACTGAGGTCCAAAAGGATACTCACGAAAATGACCAAACCGCGGTTGAGGCTGAGGATATGGAAGCTGAGACTGAACCTGCTGGTAAAACCAATGATGAAAAGATGGATGAAATCCTCAACCTCATCAGAGGGTTTATCACCATGTTCGACCTAGATGCAATAAAACACCTGTTGATGCAGTTCGCAGAGCTAATACAAAAAAAGAGTGATCCAATGCAAATGGTCTTTGAGGCTTTTAAATTAATCGCGGACTTTAAAAATAACAGTGAGAATCAAACCCGCCATGGCTAGGTCCCAAAAAGAAAGCTTTAAAATAATATTTTGGAATGCGAACGGCATATCTCCAAGAATAAATGAACTTAGGAGCTACGTAAATGAAAATGATGTAGATGCCCTGTTAATTCAGGAAACTAAAGTTAGAGAAAATAAAAAACTAAATATAGCAAACTATATTGGCTATCACAACCTAAGCTCAAATACAACTGCTAGAAACCCCCATGGAGGAACAGCAATATATATCAAAAGAAATATCCCCCACGAGGAAATAAACAACATAAATCTTCAAGGAGTAGAAAATACTAGCATAAAAATTAAAATAAATAATGTAAACCCATTTATCCTAACTTCAATATATGTCAAAAACATGAGTGGTATAAATGTAGCTGCGCAGCTGGAACTGCTTTTCTCGCGATATCCAAACACAATACTCGCGGGCGACTTCAATGCACACCACCGAGCGTGGGGCAGCAGGAGAGCCAACATACGCGGTACACAGATACACAGATTACTGAACACAACAAACACCAACATCATTGCACCGACGAGACCAACCTGCTTCTCAGGTGCCAACGGCTCATTCATAGACTTTGTCCTAACGAGAAACATAGAATACGCTCACACTATCGATACCCTAGATGAATTCGACTCGGATCATTTACCGGTATTGGTGACATTCGATCTGAACACTCCCCTTCCAGCCTCTCTGGGACAAGAGAGGGTGAACTGGAACGTTTTCAAAAGAGCACTTTTTGAGCCGCACTTGGCAGTACCCAACATTATGAGCACGGCGGATATTGACTCTGCCACACACACACTCACAACAGAAATCAAGAGAGCTATTGCCTCTGCCACAACACATCGTGAGTCACCAAAAATGCCCACACTTTCCCACCATGTCAAACAATTAGTTAGGCAAAGGAACAGAATGCGTAAGACATGGCAGGCTAATAGAGACCCTACCCTCAAAAGGGAGCTTAACAGACTCACGTGGAAAGTCAGGGATAAAATTGTCGCAGAAAAGCAGCAACAGTATAAAGAGTTAATTGAATCCCTTAGCTCGGAAGACGTATCGCTCTGGCAATTCGCTAAAAGACTCAGAAAACCTCAAATTAAACTCCCGCCACTAATAGATGGCGTTAAAATCGCGTACTCAGACGAAGAAAAAGCAGAGGCGCTTGCTAGGCATTACGAAAAGCAATTTGAACCAAACCACGATCTAATGTGTCAGGACACCCTAAGAATGGTTAGGCAAACTCTAAACAACTTCAGGAACTCCCCGGTCACGGCTGAGATTAACCCAGCCACCCCGCAAGAGATAATTGATATCATCAAAAACCTCAAAAACCGTAAAAGCCCAGGGCACGACAAAATCAGGAATATTGCGGTCAAAAACCTACCCTTAAATATAATATTTTACTTGACCACCCTAATAAACAAAATACTAAAACTAAATTATTTCCCCAAAGAATGGAAGGAAGCGATAATTATAGCGATCCATAAGCCTGGTGAGGATGCCACAATTCCAGCCAACTATAGACCAATCAGCTTACTACCGACACTTAGTAAAATTACTGAGAAAATAATTCTTAATAGACTGAACACGCACCTTAGTGAGAATGATATTATCATTCCGGAACAGTTTGGATTTCGGCCAAAACACTCCACCACTCATCAATTGCTGAGAGTGGTAGAGTACATATCTTCTGGACTTAATAGTAAGACACCCACAGCTGCGATTTTTCTTGACATACAAAAAGCATTTGATAAAGTGTGGCACTGTGGATTAGCATACAAATTGATCACTCTAAAAGTCCCTGACGCACTTGTCAAACTTTTAATCTCATACCTAAATAACAGACACTTCCAAGTTAGAGTAAAAGATAACATGTCTACACCCAAGCTCATTAAAAGTAGTGTACCGCAAGGATCCATCCTGGGCCCGACACTCTTTAACATATATCTAAATGACATCCCCAGGACCCTAGACACGGAGCTGGCACTCTATGCAGACGACAGTGCGATACTTGCAAAACATCCTTACGTCTCAGTAATGCACAGACAGCTACAACAACACTTAGACATACTCCAAACATGGCTGGAAAAATGGCGAATAAAATTAAACCCCAATAAATGTCATTGGATTTATTTCTCTAGAAAACGTAAACCTCCGCCGCCTCTGTACATAAACAACCATGCCCTAAAAGCGGAAAAATCTACTAAATACCTAGGTGTAACGATAGATTCCCACCTAACCTGGAAACAGCACGTAACGAACTTAATCAAAAAAGCGTATATGGCCACAGGAGCTTTATACCCAATGATAGGAAACGGAAATCTAAGTTATCAAAATAAACTCCTAATTTATAAATCGGTCATCCGCCCGGGGATGCTATATGCAGCACCCGTATGGGGATATGCCTGTAAAACTACTATAGACTTACTAGAGACAAAACAAAACAAAACCCTAAGGATTATAAGGAAAGCTCCTAGATACTTAAGAAACTCGGTAATTAGGAAAGACTTCAAAATAAAAACTGTTAGAGCCCAAATTAAAAAGCTAGCGCTTAAATTCTATAAAAATCTGCCATCTGTTCCAAATGAACTACTATTCAATCTGCATGACTATGATCATCGCAAAGCCAAATCACGTAAGAGACCCCGCGCGGTACTTAATATTGAAAATCGGAATTAGGTAAGTCCCAACTTAAATAGTTGATATTAAATTAAAACTCGATCAATGTTTTCTAAAAAATGTTGTTAAACCTTAAACTGCCAAATTGATAGGAAATCCTTAGAACTGCATCAACTCCCCAAAATTACTCAAACTCTAAATGTGCAACAAACTGCCACACTAGGAGCTAAGTCAAATAATAAAAACAGTAAATCAAAAACCTCGAACCTCCAACTATGGGCAAATGAAATAATGTCACAGTATGAAGATAAGAACCACACCTAGAGATTGGAGATTAAAGGCGCTTCGCGCCTGGTGCTCTTTTCTGGACGAAACCCACATCGGGAGTACGTGACTCTTGAATACAGAGTTGAGGCGTTTCGTGCATAAATTAACATAATGAACAGTAGAATTAGCATACAATAATAGAATCCTCACACATACTTCGTGATAAGATAGAGAGTTCAAATTTGATGTAATGGTATATAATTTGAAAAGAAGAAAGTGTGCAATTTGAGTTTCCCATTATTTGATACTTCAGTGGTGCTGCACGCTAAAATGTTCGAATTGCCGAATAAATGAAGAACGCCCTTTTAAAGTGAGATAGAATCTTGCAATTTAGTACACGGGTCAATCGACGGGTTCGATAAGTAGAAAGAAACACCCACCCGAAGGTATACGGAAACAACGAACGATTAGCCATTGCGACTGCAATCCCGCCGCCCTCGGCACAGTCTTTATGGACGAAACTACCACCGAAATCTCATGGCCAACGCCGATAAGCCAGGACCCCCCCCCCCCTCTCCGAGTATGACCCGACACCACAAGAACAGAGCATGTCACTGGGAGACCAGAACCGGAAAAACCACGACAGCAGCCCACACTACGGGATTGATCCTCGGCTTCCAACTGGAAGGAAAATAAGCACCGGACTTGACTGGTGAAAAGAAGAGTCTGAACATCCATTTTATTATCAAAATTGTATCATCAAGGGTACAACCATAACTATGATAGTGAAAAGTACAAACAAAACTATGACAGCGAAAAGTACATAATTAACTACAAGATCTATCAACTAAGTAAAAATACTATACAAGGTGTCCAGTGCTATCGATGCCCGATGGCTATTTCCTCAACAGTTAGTCGCACAGATATACTTCCAATTGAAAAATGTTTTAAAGTTTGAAACCTTAGAAGCAGTTTAAATCAATAAATGCATTTCTGAAAGAAATACGAAATATAAATTTTCATACAGTCCCCCTGTCCTACCAATTATATTTAGGAAAATCATCCTCATGCAATTTTATGCAAAATAAAAATAAAATCATCCTTTTACGGCCAAAATTGACTGACTTATAGCTGTTTAAAGTTGAGCATTTTTTGTGCTGAAAAATGGTCAATACGGTCCCTAATTGGTTGGTTGCCTGAAACGGGACATTTTTTTTGCGCGAAAAAGCGATTTAAGGCATAAAGTTTAATTCTTTATAACTCGTTGACTTTTTTTTTTATTATTATTTTGCATGAAATTGTATGAGGATGATTTTCCTAAATATAATTGGTAGGACCGGGGGACCGTATAAAAATTTGTATTTCGTATTTCTTTCAGAAATGCATTTATTGATTTAAACTGTTTCTGAGATAATAGATTTTAAAACTTAAAACATTTTTGCAATTGAAAGTATATCTCTGTGTCTAACGGTTGAGGAAATAGCCATTGGGCACCTATAGTATTGGACACACTGTATCACAAATATCGACATCGTCAAATAGCATACAACCAAAAAATATACATGCACCATGAGATTCAAAGTAACAATTTAAAATCAAGAATAGAGTCACTTTAAGTAACAAGTTAATTCAAACATTGCCGACACCAAGAACATCAATTACAAGATCGAAGGTAAAACGTATTAACCTAATGAAATTACAGCAAAATCCATAAACATGTATAAAAAATATTATATAATACCTCTTCGGATTACGTGCAAACGTAAAATATACATGTTCAATCGTTCGATAAAACCATCTGTAAAAATCGAATTTTTCAAAACTGTTCTGGTGAGGGGATGATGCTCTACATCAAAACGTTCGAAATATAAAACGGTAGTAAATCATATTTCGTGATGAGGTAGAGTTCATATTTGATGTGTGTGTGGGTAGTGTAGATTGAAAAAAAGAAAGTGCGCAATTTTAGTTTTACAATATTTGCTACTTTGGGGTTTGCCACACACCAAAATGTTCGATTTTCCGAATTAATAGTAAACGCCTTTTTTATGTGAGATGGAGAAAGTTTTTACACAGGTAAATTATTCTTTTCCGGCCGTCTAAATAGTTTCTCAAGTCCTCAGGAGGAGTCGGACGGTCTGGGTCTTCAACAGGTAAATTATTCAATAAAATACTCTGAAAAAATAGAGTTTTTCAAAAAAAAAAAATGTAAAATGGGTGCCCCCCTACCGAAACGTTCGAAAAGTGAAATTATAGAAACTTCACGATTAGATTTAGATCATAAACTCAGTGTATATAGTTCGAAAGGAAGAAAATGTACAATTTCAGCTTTCCAATATTTTCTTCTTTAGGGATGCCGCACACTAAAATGTCTTGTTTCTATAATTAATGAGATACGCTTTATTTTAAATGAGATATAGACTTGAAGTTTGATACACGGGTCAATCGTAAGATTAAATGAAAATCGAATTAATCAGGAAACCTGGTATTTCTGAAAATAATCGAATTATATACAATTTTGTATTCTCAATGAATAATAACAAAAATCTGATCTTTAGCAAAATCTGGATATACGGCAGCTATAATTAGTGTTATTTTCCCCAGCACTATCTAAATGCGTTTATTTGTATAGATTAGTTTCATTGAACACATCAGTAAGGCATTCGTATGATTTTTAAGCGTTTAATTATTACAGTGCCATTTCCTTTTTCTTGCTATAAAAGTGGTTTTAAATAAACAAAAGCATACAATTTAATAAAATTGACAATAATAAATAATGTTGCCGTTAAGTAAATAAGGAAGTGTCTAATGCTATATTGCACTTGCAAAGAGAGCAATAAAGCTCTAGCCACTCCTATTATGAAGCTGTTGGGCATTCAGGACACGTCTTAGAGAGCTTTAATGTTTAACATAATACCTTGATTAAACATACAGTTTGTGCTAAAACATGCATGAACAGAACCAGTTGCGGTTTGCGTCTATATAGCTTATGCATATCTGATATTTCAGTTATTTAACTAAGGTATTTCAAATCCGTATGATGCTGTAATGTACAATTAAAGCATATTTTGGTATAAAAGGAAATAATTAAGAATATTTTCACTTTCAATGTGACTAACAAAATCGAATCACTTTTCATGAAATTGATATATCTTCAAGCATTTATAATTTCTTAACATAATAATATCAGTATTTTGAGATAGTCTGCCTAAATTCACTGTAATAATTAAACTCGTGAAGGATTTTTAGAATGTCTGACTGATTTGTTCAATAAAAGCTTTTCTATTTTGATATAAAAGAATAATTAAGAATAATTTGACTTGCAATGAGACTAAAAGACATAGAAAGACTTTTCATGAAATTATAATCTTCAAACATTGAATATTTCCAACATAATACTCTCAATATTTTAAGATAGTGTTATGCCTATGAAATACCTGAATTCACTGTAATAATTAAACTCGTGAAGGATCATAGGGATATCTTACTGAGGTGTTCAATAAAAGCTTTTCTATTTTGGTATAAAAGAAAATAATTAGGAATACTTTCTCTTGCAACGTGAGTAAAAGAAATATAAACACCTTTCATGAAATTGATATCTTCAAACATTTAATTTTTCCAATATAATAATCTCAATATGCCTATACAACACTTGAATGCAATTCCTCCCTCACCACTGCATCGTATTTGTAAATCCAACAATATCAGAGTCGGATTTTTGATTCATGCACAATAATTTCCCATTACATACATTTATGTATTGCTGTGGGATTTCTCATTCATTCTAAATGACAAAACACACTATCTTGAGAATGAATGAGGAAAACATGCTATTGCCATAACAGACATACGAATGAGAAAAGCATACGAAAACGGTTGATATGTTTTTCTCCTACTGTTAATAACGAAGTGTTTTAATTTTCAGTTACCTTATTATGTAGGAGCAGTGCCATTTTTATTAGGGATTTTTGATGGCACTATTAGACATTTTTATGGCACTATTAGTCGTTATTAATAGACATTTTTGATAGCACTATTAGGCATTTTTTAGGCATTTTATTAAGCTGTTTTGATGGCACTATTAAGCATTTATTTAAGGAATTTTGGTGGCACTATTAGGCATTTTTTGGCACTTTTGATGGCACTATTAGGCATTTTTATGGCACTATTAGTCGTTATTATTAGACATTTTTGATAGCACTATTAGACACTTTATTAAGCATTTTTTTGGCACTATTAAGCATCTATTTAGGTAATTTTTATGGCACTATTAGGCATTTTAGGCATTTTTGATGGCACTATTAGGCATTTTTATTAGGCATTTTTATGGCACTATTAGTCACTATTATTAGACATTTTTGATAGCACTATTAGGCATTTTTAGGCATTTTATTAATCTTTTTTGATGGCACTATTAAGCATTTATTTAGGGAATTTTGATGGCACAATTAGGCATTTTTTAGGCATTTTTGATGGCACTACAAGGTATTTTATTAAGCATTTTTGATGGCACTATTAGGCATTTATTTGGGGAATTTTAATGGCACTATTGGGCATTTTTATTCTCTTTTCCATACTTATGTATTTCGTACAGTTTTTGTAAAAAAGTGAAAGTTAGTTTTGAAAAATCGAAATTGAAAATCTATGGTGAATGCCTTGCTCCTGTCTGGAATTCGATGCTGAATCCTTATCAGTCATCAACGAAATTCTATTTACAGCTAATCCTGAGAAATAGATGCTTCAAAAATTTTTTAGAACCGGAAGTGAAAAAAAACCATCCGAAAGTAGATATCTTGAATGTAAGGACGCATTCATGTCAGTCATCACTTAAGCTCTATTTATAGATAATCTTGAATAAATAAATATATGTTTCAGGAATTTTTTTTTAACAAGAAATGGAAAAAGTTTGGAAAAAAATCCTTAATGAATACCCAATTCTACTCCTGATTTCGATGCTGAATCCAAACTAATTATCATCTAAGAACTATCTATAAAAGATTCCGAGAAATAGAAGTTTCAAGGAAATATTAGCCGCAGAAAAACAATAATATGGTAAAATTTTACCATCAATAATTCAAAATACAATTAACCAGAGTCTGGCTCAACGAGACTTTTTTATACCATAATTCATTTTTTAGTAGCTTGTGGGCTTTTTTTTTCAAATTTTACAAGTAAAATTTTAAACAATCGGTATCGTTGGTCCAAATGATTACAATTATAGCGTGTTACCCTTCACTTTAAAGGGCTTGACAAAATTTTTCGATTGATACCATTCTTGACATAGCACCCTGAGGGTGAGAATTGCTCCCACGCGGAGGGGGGATCTAATGACGTCACAAACACAAAAAATTGTATCGCGGTTATTTTTGACAACAGTAATTGAAACTATTAAGTCCCGTAATCGTTGAGCCATAAAAATCCCTTTTATGCATGATTACATCATTTCGTCCTATGCTGCTATGTTAAATAAATATACCATTTTGAATAAATTTAAAAGTTTCCGCTAGAATTAAAACAAGAGAGATCAATCACGCTTAAAGCATTGATTATGAAACACTTTACAACTTCAATGCAATTTTATTTAAACATGTCTAAGATGCAATGCATTCCTCGGAAATATTTCAAAACTTATCACAATGCTACATTAATGTATCATATTTGAAAACTTAAACCTTCATCGAAAAAAAATGAACTTCATTCAAATGACGGCATTGAAATATAAATTGCCTGGTTTAAACATCTCTAAAATGTGATATATTCCTTGGTAATAATTTTAGAATTATCATAATACTAAGATAATTTATTATATTTGAAAACTTCATCGAAAACAATTGAAATTCATTCAAATGACGTCATAGAAAACATAACACGCCTGGCTCTCTCTATAAAAGCAACATTTCATTCATAAATAATTCCCCATTCATGTTATTCATCACAATACTATAATAATTTATTTTATTTAAAAATTAAGACCATGGAGCTACAAGTAATTAAACTCTATACGTAAACCTTCATCGAAAAAAATCGTACTTCTCTTTGCAAAATCAATGAATATTGCATTCATATCAGCTACGCAGACTCCATGAACTAAATGATTTTGTGTTAAAGAAATACAGCAATTCTAATACAACTCATTCTACATATTTTGCTGTTTACATTTTACATAGGTGAAAAATAGGCTTCGTTGTAGAAGTAATCAAATTTGGATGAGCATTTAAACTCAAATATATTGTAATTGCGCTGTTTCAGTATATAGATGCACAGAATGTAAGCAAAGATAGAGTGGTTTTAGGACGGATACAGCACACAATATGAATTAAAAAGAACTTTAGAAATCCCGATTTTGAGACAAGATGGATGCCATATATCATTATGAACTGGGTCACGTGATCGTTTCATATCATGGGCACGTCATCGCTTCATATAAGAGGTGTTATTATTATTTTAATTTTTATTTAAAAAACTACTAAATATATTTCGCTGAATTTTTTTATATATTTTATGGAACAATTTGAATATTACATAAAATTTTCGAAGCAATTTGTGAATTTTAAATCCTCTTAAAAAATGTTTGAGGAATTAGGTCCCATAGGGCTCAATGTATTTCATTTTTTCAACCAGGGTTCAATACAAAACTAATTGTGTGATATTATTCATTTGTATTCCCATAGGTCCTACAGGCCGTCTGAACAGCATACTAAAATTTCATTTCGATTAAGTCATTTTTACGGAAGTTATCGTGCTAACAGGGAGACAGACAGACAGAATGAACAGTCAAACACTTTTCAACTTTGTTGTAAAGTGTTAAAAAAGCGCTATCCAGTAGTAGATTTTTCGATAAAAAAAAAAGCTGGATATAAAGTTTTGTAAAAATCCTATAGTATTTGTGGCCGCTATAGTGTACACAAGAAATCGAGCACAGACAGACAGATAGACGGACATCACTCCAAAAATAGTCAAAACGCGTTTAGGAGGTCTTAAAACATATTTTGGCATCATTCGAAAATTTCCGTGTAAACTATGCATTCTATATGGTATTACATAGTATGAGAAAGTAAACATCCCCCATATATTCTGATGTGTTGAGTATAAAGACACTTCATACCGAGAAGTCACAGAATATATGTTTTCGTTTTTGCATCGTTTTATGATTTCTAATGAGAAATTTTTAGAATATTTCTTTCAAGCCACACAACTGGAATAATACTTAATTCACAGTTTATTTTTCTTCTCAGCATGCTTTCATAGTACATTACAAGTCTTTACAATTTGGTATATCACACTAAACGACTTGAAATAGAAAATTTGCATTTGTAATAAAGGCGTCATACTTGTATAACTCCACGCAACTCTTCCAGAAAATTCGGTATTTCAGCACGAACAGTATGTTTAACAGGATTATTGTGGTAGCCATAAAACACCTGAGACGTGCTTCGAATGCACATCTGGAATTAATAGAATCACTTGCTAGAGCAATATCGAACATGCACGGTGTTGTTAAAATAACTAAACCTCGTTAAGGTCCTGTTTGATAATACCATCACAGTTCTTGATATAAAACGATAATAAACAGAAGAAAATGCGTAGAACGAAACAATAACATGAACTCCGCATTAATATATTAATATTGTTTTATTATTTAACTGGTATTTAAGCTTCTTAAAAACAGGAGAACTCACATTCTTAAAAATTAAGATGTAACATTTTACTTTCTCTGCAACGCATGGTAATGTATAGGTTATGCATTCCAGGTTTGGTGAGCATCAACGAATAAGAGATAAAGTCCTAGGATGTCAATTACGCCTGCTAAGGAGGCGATACGAAAAAGCTTGTGAAGTGATTTGCTGCAATTAGTGACCGATAGTGAGCGACAGCGAGCGGAGAGTAAAGCCTCGATCTCCAGAATTTGGCATGCGACAGTAAACAGGTATCACTGGGCGGTCTTGTGCGCTGACCGGATAAAAATTGTGGCTTCCCGACCTCTGGCGGTTGAACTCCAGCAAACTAGGGGAGGACCCAAGTGAGCGGATTACTCATGTGCAGCCGGAGAGTTTGGAGGTCGGCGAGAATCAGCGAGCAGGGGTCGAAGCATCCTAGTAAAAATAAAATTACATAACTAAATTAATTTTACAGTTACAGTTCTCTGAGAGTTTCTCGTTGTTAGATAAAGGAATAACTTAATGTATGGAGTTAGAGAGAAGGAGATAAATCTCCTATGGATGAAACGCTTGAAAATGCCATAACGATTTGTAAATTTTCGCTAGTCTTAGAAAAGTGCCCCTTGTTTCCATTTGACACAATAGAGAGACATAGTATTCAGTATATGTATTTTTTTTTATTTTAAAATAAAAATTCTCTAATTATCAATATTATTAATCAGTATTTTTTTACAGTTGTAGAACAGAGTTCAGAATATATGACGATAAAAATAAATTGAAAGGTAAAATAATTTTGAATAGATAGGAATATTCCATATTGTTTCAGTTCTAATTTGCATTACGCTATTAATTTATTGTTTCAAAATTGATAGTTTTTTTTTCCAATGGCCAGGCACTAGACTACTCTAGCACTAAACTCAACGTCGACTTACGTCGTTTGCCCTATGTACGGCCGAAATCGTGAACCACTTTGACGTCCTAGGACGTTGCCCAGCCGTAACACACAAAACTGACAGTTTAAATAAATATGTTAATCCTTTCACCATAGAAATACATACAATGCAGGGGATCTTATCTTATTGCAGCGGAACTTCAATTATTGTTTCAAAAGATATTGACATTTTTTCAGTATGGAGTTCTTACTCCTTACCTTTACCTCCATGTTTTTATGATTTTTTTTTTACTTTCCTGATATACATAATGTATAAGGAAAGTATTGTGACGGGCTCGAAAATTCGAATTTGAGTTTTCGACGGGAGAGCACGTTTCGAGCATCCCTGATCACGAATCAAAAATTTTTGAAGTGATGTCTGTGTGTGTGTGTGTGTGTATGTGTGTATGTCAGTGTGTCTGCGGAGACGATATCTCAAGAAAGAATGGAACGATTCGAATGCAATTTAGTACAAAAATCACAATCCATGAATACTGGAAACCTACTGTTTTTAAACGTAATCGAATGTTCAGAACCTCCCTAAATTTCCAAATGAAATTTTTAAAAAATCATCAAAAAATCAAAACCTTTAATAAAGTTACGTAAATAGACATTTCTTATGTAATTTTTCTTTAGGAAACTATTGACATAAACTTTAGAATGCTAGCATGAACCGTTCTCGAGATATTGTACGTTTTTCAAATAAATTTATCAAAAAATCCCATAAATTAAAAATATATATATTAACTCTTGAGAAACATGTTCACTTTTCATATGTAATATCATGTGATATATTTAGTGATATAATTCTCGTGGATCTAGCTCATTCCATTCATGAGAAAAGATACTTTGAGTAATACTTTTGTATTTGAACGCCAATAGTCATTTATCTGCTGTACGAATACCTTATTTTTAGTCCATAACGATTGGCGATATTTTGGCAACAAATTTAGCAGAATGTCGCCAACTAAGAGACATTTTTAAATGTTGCCAAATTAACGAAAATCTCGCTAAATGGATAAAATTGACGCTAAATCAATGAAAATGACGGCTAATTGAAGAAAATTCAATATCTTGGAAAGAATATAAGTATCTGTTATAAGAATAGCATTTTTTTTAACTGTAAAATCAGTATATTCATTGTATTATATAAGGAAAGTCATGTGTTGCCCACATCAGATTTTTTTTAAATCAAGTTTGAATGCAATTTGCATACTATAAAATATTGAAAAAAATTAAAAATCTAACTTTGTCCTTTGCAATCATGTTAAAGATTTCCGTTTTTAGACAAAATAATATTTTCAGAGTCTTGTTCAAAAGTTTTAATATAAAATTTGCATTCCATAAACTAATAAATTGAAATACGTGTTACTTTAAAAACAAACTTAACTTTGTCCGTCACAATCCTGATTTGCAGTATGACATAGCATGTCTTAAATGTGGTTAAAATACTTGAATATTCTATTCATATTTTGGGAGCGAAATATTTCACGAACTAAAATTGGCGACATCAATTTCGATGATAAAAATAGATGAAAATCGGACAAGCCTTGAGATGTCTAGTGACAAGAACTGAATTCTATCTGAACTGAACTCAGCTATCTTCTAAATTTAATAAAATAATTCATTTTTTAATATAATTTAATTGAATTAATTATATCATATAAATTAGAATCATATCATATAAATTATAATTATATCAAATTAATTATATAATAAATTAATTAAAATGTCAACTATAATTAATCATATTAATTACATCATCTAATTAATTATATCATATTTCAATATAATTTAATCTAATAAAGTATAATTAATTAAAATAAATATTTTCATTTCATTAAAATATTTACATATTCTATTGATATTTTAGGAGTGAAGTATTTCACGAACTAAAATTGGCGACATCAATTTCGATGACAGAAACAGATGAAAATATCGCTGACTGTAAAACGTGTTTCATTACAGAGAAAATATGGCTCCTTAAAAACTGACCGACAAGAAACCATAAACAAGTTAAGAATGCATTTGGAAAAAAAATATTTAATTTAATAAGAAGCGCCATGCGGCGAAAGAAAATATTCTAACATTAAATTGTGCTATTACTTTCCTTACATATAATAATGTATAAGGAAGGTATTGTGACGAAGTCGAAAATTCGAATTCGCGTTTTCGACGGGAGAGTACGTTTCAAGCAACCCTGATCATGAATCGAACATTTTTGAGATGATGTATCTGTGTGTGTGTGTGTCAGTGAGTCCGTGGAGACGATAACTGACGAACGAATGGACCGATTAGAATGAAATTTGGTACAAAAATTACAATCCGTGAATACTGGAAGCCTATTGTTTTTTATACACAATCGAATGTTCAGGACCCCGCTAAATTTTCGAGCGAAATTTTGAAAAATCATCAAAAAATCAAAACCTCTAATAAAGTTACACAAATAGACATTTCTTATGTAATTTTTCATTAGAAAATGATTACCATAAACTTTAGAACGCTAACATGAACCGTTCTCATGTATTACACATTTTTCAAAAAAAATTTCAAAAAAGTATATAAAATAAAAAAAAAATATTTCCTGTTGAGAAACATGTTCACTTTTCATATGTAATACCATGCGATAAATTTGGTGACATCATTCTCGTGGATCTAGCTCGTTCCATTCATGAAAAAAGATACTTTGAGTAATACTTTTGTATTTGAACGCCAATAGTCATTTATCTGCTGTAAGAATAACTTATTTCTCCATCCATAACGCTTGGCGAGATTTTGGCGACGAATTTGATGGAATGTCGCCAACTTGGTGACTTTTTTAAATGTTACCAAATCAAAGAAAATCTCGCCAAATGTATAACAATTCCACTAAATCAACGAAAATAACGACTATTTGAGGAAACTTCAATATCTTGGAAAAATATAAGTATCTACTATAAGAATAACCTATTTTGTTTTTACTTTAAATGTGGTAAATACATTGCATTATATATGTAACGTCATGTGCTGCCCACATTAGATTTTTTTATCCTCATGTTTCTAATTAAAAACACGCAATTTCTTTTATTGGAATAAATAAAACAAATATGGAAATTTCCATTAAATCCATATTATAATTCAAAGCACGTTTCAGATGTATGAATACTGCCACAATAGCTTCATTAAACATACAGTTCGTGCTGAAATCCGACTGATCCAGACACTTTCCGAGATGCTAGGCATTGCTTCTTTATAACTGATGCAACTTTGATATTTCAATTATTAAACTGAATATTTCAAACACGTAAAGGCTTATAATGTAGTCTTTAAACATTGTGTGATAGGAAATAAACTATTAATAAAGGACATTTCATTTGCATTGTACCTAGGAAGAAAATTTCAAAGATTGTTTCTTTACTAAAAATCATAACACGATATTTTTAATAAATAGGTTTCGTTAATACTAGCAGTATATCCGTTCTTTGCTTGGGATATATAATATAAACAAATTAAAACTTCAATCATATGAATATTCCTATAATAATTTAAATGACATTGTTATTCTAAACATTTTATTAAAATATTTAATTTTATTCTCTTAAAAAGATGTATAAGAATTTCTATTCTCACTATACAAAATTATCTTCACAGGCAGATCTGAAGGAAAAAAAACATTCTTGTCCCTTTCGTAAATGCATTTAAAAAAACTATTATTTAATTCCCACAAATGGGCAGGGATTATCAAGGAAATTGAACTTAATTTTGCAAAATATTGAATTAGGAGTAAATTTCATTAATTTAGTATCCTGTAAATAATTCGACCGCATTTTCATTAATTTAACTGCATTTTAAAAAGTCGGCAAATTAGTCAGAAAGTGCGACATTTGGACTAAGAGGTATACGCTACCTAAACATCATTACAATACTATCAACATTCAAAACTCAATTAATTTCATTGGTTTGGTGTCATTTTTATCAAGTTGACAACAGTTTTATCGATTCAGCGATATTTTCATTAATTTGGCAATATTTGAGCAATTTGGCCACATCTTAAAAGATCTCTTCCCGGCCGTCCAAACAGTTACCTTACACCTTTCTGGTAGGTCGGACGGTCTGGGTCTCAACAACAACATTTAAAAGATCGCCAAATTTTTTGTCAAGTAGACTGACAGTCAAAAACTACCGAAACAGCATTACAATACGATCCCCTTTCAAAACAACATTAATTTCATTAATTTGGCGTCATTTTCATCAATTTGTCTATATATTTATGAATTTGGGGATTTTTTTATCAATTTGACAACATTTTTAGCGATTCGACAACATTTTCATCAAGTTCGCAACATTAATAAAAAGCTCGCCAAATCTCTCGCCAAACGTTACAGGAACGAACGAACGTAATCATTTATATTTTCTTAGATTAGAATATTATACCCATGGATTAGAAGATATACCCACATTACAATATATGGATTTTATAAAGTTTCCTCAAAATGAAACATATTGTATAAGAACTTGAAATTATCAATAATCTAAACTCGTTAAACTCAAAGGCCGTAATGATATATATGATCCAATCAAAAATGAAATTCCGCTAAAAATGTATATATATATATATACATATATATATATATATATATATATATATATATATATATATATATATATATATATTCCTTTATTATTTAAATCGAAAACTATTATAATAATAACTGTTATAATAATAATATTTACTGTTATAATAATATTTACTGCTATAATAATAATATTTACTGTTATAATAATATTTACAGTTATAAAACGATAAAAATGCATTTATATAGTATATATTTGTTTATGAATAAAATCGAAAATTATTACTGTTGTATTACTCATTGGGTTTAATTCAGTTTCTTAACAACATGATATATTTAAGTTTTTTTCAAATATAAACTCAATGTGTTTATTTAAATGGCTTAGCAACATTACATAATTTTTTTTCAAATAGTTTTGCTACACAAATATGGTTTACATAATGCTATCTCAAGCGGAGGTTTAATAGTTCGTTTTTTATTAATCTATCGATAACCTCTTGTCTCGATAACCTCTCGCCTCGATAACCTCTGGTCGATAAACTCGACACATGAATTGAATATTAAATGGGGCTATTCGAAATCTATACCGAAAATTTCATCAAATTCAGTGCAGTCGTTCTCCCGTGGTGATGAGGCAAATACACTCATAAATATATCCACAAATAAGCACACAGACATATTTTCAATTTTATTTATGTAGATTAATAGCAGTATACCCATTCTTTGCACGAAAAATATAATAAAAATGAACTTAACATTCACAATTATGTGTATATTCCTATAGTATTCTGAAATAACTTTGTTATTCAAAATAGTCTATTAAAGTATTTAATTTAATGCTTCTAAAAAATCTATAAGAATCTCTGGGCTCGATATACAAAAGTATCTTCACAGGCAGATGTGAAGAATAAAGCATCCTGGTTCAGTTTGTAAACAAATTAAAAAAATATATATTTTTTAATTCTCACAAAACGACAGACATTATCTAGAAAATCGCCCTTAATTATGAAAAATATTAAAATTTCATCGATTCGGTGTTATTTTGATACATTTAGCGCCATTCAATCAATTTGGCGCCAAAATATCGCCGAATTTATCGCCAAGAAGGACTGTAGAGCTGGCACTCTCACTTGGCGACAAATTAACGAAACATGATCACAATACTATCCTCTAACAAAATACAACTAATTTCATTTATGTAGCGCAATTTTATCAATTGCAAGATATTTTTATGCATTTACAAACATTTTTATCAATTTGGCAATATTTTAAAAATTTACTAAATGAGTTACCAAGTAAGACGATTGGACCGATAGACAAATGCTACCGGAGCATCATTTCCGTACTCTCTTCTAACAAAACAAA
>OX578143.1:81409839-81649839 GCA_951213105.1 Amaurobius ferox
TTTAATTTACTTGTACACTACTTATATATGCAGTATTGGAAATTTTCGGTAGGGTACAGACAGAATAAAATTCGATTTCACTTCTTAAAAATTTTAAATAGATTTGACTCAATTCAGATTAGCTTTTCTAAACGTGACAATGTTATTTGTATTGAATTCAGTATCAAATACGCTAATTAATATGAATGCGCTCCAAAGCAATAAACTTAACATCCCCATTATTCACAAATAGACATCACTTGATTTCTTACTAAATGTTTATAAATAAAGCATTTCTAATTACTTTACCACAAAAATTGAAAATTTAAATAATGTGTGCTCTTAAGCCGCCGATGTGGTGGGCGAGCGGTCAAAGAGGCAGGCGTTTCCACGTGGTGGCTCGGCTGCCAGATTGCGGGTTCGAGTCCCGACTGCGGGCATGGATGTTGTGATGTCTTATTGGGGCAGAAGGCAGACTTCTACCTTCGGGTGCCCGAGTCTTTGACTAAACAGAAGCATTGCACACATTCTTCCTTAATAAAATATGTTAGGGACAAGACACCAACCAACCAGTACTCTTATGCCTGTTTCATATATTTAAACAAATTAAATTAAACATTATCTTGGAAATCAACCATATCAGAGAATTTTTATCAGCACATTTTTATCAGAGAATACATATCATTATATCCACATATAGTTCAAATATATAAGAATATAGAAACGGATTGTTTAACTTTAGTAACACATACTGTGTCATATATTTCCAGATTATTATATTAAATACATTATTGAGTTTTGATTCACGATGAAGCATATATATTCAAGCAAATGAAAAATTAATGCACTTATTTTTAACTTACTATAGTTAAATATCTGCATCTTTATCAGACTTTCCAAACTTCAGAATATACATCCAATATTTCACACCAGAAAATAAATCTAAACAAAATAGAAATGTTAAAATAATCCTATTATATATCAGTTGATTAACTAGTCATACGATATTTTCAGAAAAACTATTATAAGATACAGTTTTTGCGGATATTTTAAGTGTACATTGAAATAACACACGCGTTCGGAATTTCAAAATTTGCTGTATAAAAACTCACAAAATGTAAAAGCCGATTATTCTAACTACAAAAAATAATAAGGTTAACTTGGCGCAAAATGCTTTTCCTTGTAATATGTCCAAAGTTTAAGGTACAAAAAATACATAACAAACAATAGCTCTAAAGATAGATTCTGTTAGAATTTAATGTATGCCGCACAGCAACAGCTCATGATGATAACAAAACGTAAAAGTCGCTGCAAGTAGTTTGTATGCAAAAGAATGGAATCCTCCCGAAAACTATGGCAATTTCCTTCGCAGCCAAGTAATGCTGTCTAAAATAGACAGGCGTCACTGCAATGAATCTCACGATCATTAATGAACTGCAACTTTATACGTAGCAGTTTTCTGGATTTATATATGAGCTTATAGATATATGCAGAATCCCATAAATTTTAATTTATATAAAATATACCTATATAATATTACTGATACTTATGGCTAATACGCACTTTAAAAATGTATCAAGTTTGAAAAAATAGAATAATGGTTCCGTTTTGGACTTAACTACAGACTGCCAAATACCTGCCATCGAAAAAAAAATATCTATTTACTTTTCGACTATAAATAAAGAAAAATAAAATTGAAACATGAAATTGCCGAATTAGTGCCAATATTAAACCCACAAGTTATTTATGTTTCGTATTTTTTCTAGACAATTTCAGGATTTGCGGAAATAGTAATTTGGAATGTAACCATCTGCCTAGATTTTCATTGATATTTATTGCAAACAAACAGTAATTTAACGTCAAGATAAACCTCCAAATGCTAAGAATGGGAATGGTCAAATGTGGGCGTGGACATACACAAAATTGATGCATTTTGCGATTATTGAGCTCTATTATGCAACTGGAGTAACTGTTATCGCCGTTTTTCAGAGCAACAGATTTTCAAATTTTTTCTTGAAATAAAGAAAGCACAAGCTGTATGAAAAAGGAATTCATGTATGATAAAGTTGAGTTGAGTCACACTCCAATATAATTTTCCCGGCCATCCGGCTAGTTACTCTATGTCCTAGATGAGTCGGGTGGCCTGGGCTTTCGACACTCCAATATAAGTCCTCCCGGCCGTCCAAATAGTTGCTCAAGTCAACTGGATGAGTCGGACGGTCTGGGTTTTCAACACTCCAATATAAGGGCAAACGGCCGTACCGTGCTGATAACACCGGTTCTCGTTAGATCACCGAAGTCAGGCAGCATCGGGCGCGATTAGTACTTGGGTGGGTGACCACCTGGAAACACCGTGTGCTGTTGGCACATTTCGGGCGCGGTAGCTCTGTTGTTTGCACGCTGCCACAACTGCCGCCGTGTTCATGCGGAGTACGATCACGTTAAACATGTGGGTCCGTAAGTCCTTCCGAGAGGTTGGTGGTAGGGGAAGGAGGGTACGGTCCCTGTGAATCCCTCACCCACTGAGTTCCGATCTAAATTGGGTGGCACTTCCCGGCCGTCCAAACAGTTACCTTACACCTTTCTGGTAGGTCGGACGGTCTGGGTCTCAACATTCCAATATAAAGAAAAAATACTGTGGTGTTAACTTTCCGCATACCTGTTGACCGCTGAAAATACATATGCACAATCAGCCAAAATATAGGAGGCCTGGAATTTCAACACACACATGACACAGTTACATTCTGTGTCAATTATTCATTTTTATTTACGTGTAAAATACATATATACAATTTATCTACACATTTATTCTATTGAGGCATTTTCTAATTGTCCAAGTAGGTCGATCTTTTTCCCTAGCTAATTACATTCCTAGACGTATCATCAAATGTCAAACATTTATAATTAATTTTAATTGGTTTTGTCCAGAGAAGGAAGACAGTGGACAATGAGTAATAAAATGAATATGTAGCAATAATGAAGTGAAAATCCTCATTACTTGTAGGTGCGTCTACTTTGTGTTTAGTGAACGATTAGCTCATCCTTGTTTCGCCAGTGCATCATGAGTTGGACTAACTAAATACATATTATGTACGAATGCAAGAACCATCCTACAAGTAAAGTAATTTATTGCCGATGGGAGTTCTGGTCCATGTTGGAAGGGGATACATCATGCCTTGCCTCCTCGTCCTTAGTTGGTCTGGACATTTAGCCCCTAATGTGGCAGACTCGAGCACTGGTAGCTGATTGGTTTTGGGAAACTCCACCTTCGACTGTTGAGATCTAGCCGGGATACGAAGATCATTGTTTCAGTCCCCATTGGCCTCCATAAAATTGACAATAAAGTTCTTTGTTATGTTAGATACTATGCCATTTCTCCAATCTAGCTGTCAACATATTTCTGTTCCATGTCAATCCCTCTATTAATTATGAAAGTTCTCAATTTCATACCATAATTATCAAACGTTATTACCTCTCAGGTACCACAGAGCTCTCCTATTCAAACCCAAAAACACCTAACACGTAATTATCTAGAATTGTACACACATCCTACCCCTAGTAAGAATTCTGCTAACAGTGACGCTCGACCGGCGGCACTATAGCCGCCAATTCTATAGGTACAGGGATCGAATCTCGTATATGTGTGGGAATCTCTCAATGGTTCCCTCTTACATCCTTATGCATCAGTGGCGTAGAGTCCATTGAGGCTAAAATGCTAAGGCTCCCCTATTTTGAATTTAGAATCTACTTTAAAGAATTAATTATTCAAACATACTTTTATTTATTATAATTTTTTTTAAATAACGTTACATTATATATATATATATATATATATATATATATAGATGTATAGCATAGTAAACATATAAAAATAAAATTATTTCACAATTATCTAATTTTTCTCCAGAAGTTGGCGCAATGCAGCACATTCTCCTAAAGTAACATACAAGATTCATATGAAAAAGAGGGGAAATGGCCAAATGCAAGGCATAAAATGGTAGAGGGGGATGGCGACCCCTCTTTCCCGTTTAAAAGACTGCTTTTATGCCCGGGCAACACTCACGCTACATATGAAAAAGAGGGAAAATGACCAAATGCAAGGCATAAAATGGTAGAGGGGGATGGCGACCCCTCTTTCCCGTTTAAAAGACTGCTTTTATGCCCAGGCAACACTCACGGTGTTGCACGGTACCCGGGCAACACTCATGTACCGTGAGTGTTGCCCGGGCATAAAAGCAGTCTTTTAAACGGGAAAGAGGGTTGCCATCCCCCTCTACCATTTTATGCCTTGCATTTGGTCATTTCCCCTCTTTTCATATGAATCTTATATGTATATATATATATATATATGTTTATATATATATATATATATATGTGTGTGTGTGTGTGTGTGTGTGTGTATATATATATATATATATATAAGATAAACAGCAAACTGTATATCCAATAATATATCCTCATTCCCACAAAACTACACGCACTCAGAGGGGAGTACACAAAAATATACAATTTTTAAACTTGGACTTTAAGTCTCAACTAAATAATCTCGATATACAATTTGAAACTAACTATGGCTGGAAACAAATATGAAACTGGGTTTTTTCCATCACAAAACAACATTTAAATATACTTTATCTCTTTATCATAGCTCTAAATAACAAAAAACATTTCGGACAATTAGTTTTTGACCTTTTATTAACAAGAGCCAGACGACTAGGTATTACACAAACATTTCCACACCCAAAATAAAAATCCAACCAATCACAATGTGTTATAAATTACACAAATCTCATTTTTGATTATTTAAACTTTACACAAATGTTTGAAAGATTAAATTCTTTATTACTAGTTAAAAGTGCTATCATCATAAAATCATATAAATGTCCCTTGCCTTTAGGACGTAAAATATGAATTAGAATATGAATTAGAAGAAAATTCCATGAAAATTTAAAGTTTGAATATATTTTAAGAACAGAATAGAAATATGAATTACAATTAAATACATGCCAAAATGACCCTGCTAAAAATCACCTTTACATGTTGTTGAGGGGAATTAGAAACTAATTCAGAAACTGTATAAAATTCAAATAATAAAATTTCTTTCAAATGGTTTATTTATAAGCATGCTGTTTTCATGGGCTACAAATTTATTTCGAAGTCCAAATGTTACCAGCCGAATGGAGCACACTTGATCCATCCTGCAAAAATACCAAGGCTATTATAGTATATAAGATTGCACCACTTCAGCTCTTGCCAACGAGAGTGGGTGAGACTGCAACGTCACTCGGACCCAATTATCAGTTACGTGCAGTAGTATCCAATGTTAAAAACGACACCAGAAGCAATTCCATGCTTCATTTTATAAAAAATATAAATAGACATACTCAAAATATATATTTATTTTACTTGTATATTACTTAAATATGCAGTACAGATATATATATATATATATATATATATATATATATATATATATATATATATATATATATATATATATATATATATATATATATATAAACTAAAATATATATAAACTAAAACATGACAGTAGATATGGTACTTATACCGTCTTATATGACAAGATAAACAATTTCAATATGGAAATCAATCATATTATAGATTGGAGTTCCAATTTGACCAAAAACATCTTCAGAAATGTCGTCATTGGTCACCTCAAAAGAAATCAACGCATTAATACTTTCAAGTCAGATTGCATCATGCATAATAGGAATATTATGAAGGAGGCAATAAAACGGAATTATCCAATTGGCTTCCTAAGATGTTATTATAATTCCCGATTTAATACAAAAAAGGGAGAAAATGCTTACTTAAAGGATATGGCAGAGGTATAGAACGATGAAAGTAAAAATAACGTATTACGCATGCGTAAACTGCTTTTATATATAAGGCACTCTGGCATTTGCTGCATTTCCATTCTTTTCCTTCCCTTGCAATCCTGGTTGATTCCTATTTGTTTACTCTGCACTTTTTCGAGTGTTTTTGACTTGACACATATACGGAAGTATGACTTCTGCATGGCATTGGTACCGTGAGTGTAGCCCGGGCATAAAAGCAGTCTTTTAAACTGGAAAGAGGGGTCGCCATCCCCCTCTATCATTTTATGCCTTGCATTTGGTCATTTCCCTTATTTTTTCATATGAATCTTGTATGTTACTTTAGGAGAGTGTGCTGCTTTGCGCCAACTTCTGGAGAATAATTGGATAACTGTGGAATTAATTTTAATTTTATATGTTTACTATGCTATATATATATATATATATATATATATATATATATATATATATATATATATATATATATATATATATATATATATATATATATATATATATATATATATATATATATATATATATATATATATATATATATATATATATATATATATATATATATATATATATATATATATATATATATATATATATATATATATATATATATATATATATATATATATATTTCCCTTTCTAAGATACATAAAGAGATTAAAGGCGTTTCGCTTTAAATTTTCGAAACGAGATGTTCTAATAAATTTAGTTTCAAATACGCTAATTTATATGAATGCGCTCCAACAGTATTTTGAAGAAGCAATGGAATTAACATCAGCATTATACGCAAATAAACATCGCGTGATTTCTTAATAAATGTTTGGAAAGTCATTTTAAATTGCCTTACTACAAAAATTAAAAATCTAAACAATGAAGCAGATTTATGCCTTTATTAGCGAAGTGCGCTTATGCCTATTTCACATACGTAAAAAAAACAAGTTATGCCTTTTATTGACGAACGTCAAAAGATATTAATTACTCTTCAAAATTTTTCATTCTAAATAAATTTTTGCTCAGAGAATTTATATCAATATTTCAACATTTAATGCAAATATATGAGTATAGAAACCGGTTTCTTGACTGTTTAACACATAGTGTGTCATATAATTTCAGATTAATAAATAAAATACATTATTGTCTTTGGATTCGCGATGAAAAATATATATGCAAGCAAATAAAATTAAAGCACCTGTTTTAACCTACTTTAGTTAAACGTCTACGCCTTCATCATATTAATAGACTTCGTATAAGACGTCAGACTTTCCAAACTTCAGATTATAATTCAGATATTTCACACCATAATATCAATCCTAACAAAGTAGAAATGTTAAAATAATCATAGTATATAGGTTGTCCCACAAAAAGTGAATAGTGGAACATAGTTTGAAACGTTGGTTGTAGACCCATAGTTCCAATTGCAAAAATACTTTAAATAAGGTAGGAAATTATGAAATAGTAATTTAAATGTTGTTCAATGTTTCGTAAATTGTTAAGAAAATTAATTTTTTATACAGCTCGTCTCTTTAATGGATTGCTTTGTAAATATTTACTTCGTGCTTTAATTGTATATCAAAGAGAGCACAACCTGTAGGAACTTGCACTGACCCTGTCGCGGTAGTCTATAATTCTTAGTTATAGAATTTAGTGCCGATATTTGAATAGCATATAGTTGATTTTTCATTCTAACCTGATCTTTAAACAAGAGTGGAGCACCGTAACTAATTAACTTTTCAGTTGCTCCCTGATATATTTTTCCTGATATATGTTCCTAGGCCCTAGTTAGCTCTGGTAAATCTTGACAATCCGTGGTGGAAGTTACCCACTTTATCTTTAATTTTCCTTAAATGGGGGAAGAACTTAAGATTTACATTTATAATTACACCAAAGTATTTAAGAGCTTTTACATATTTCGTTCTTCTTCCATCCCAATTTAGTAGAAGGCATATTTGTAATTTTTTCTTCACGTGGATCATAGTAAAACAAGTTTTATCGTAATTGATGATCAAGCCATATTTATTAGCTCATTTTTCAATATTATTCATGATATTCCTATAATATAAAGTCGGTAGGAAGCCGTCACTCCCACCTTAGCAATTATATCATCTGAGAATGCTTTTACCTTTCTAAATCCTGTTTCAAGGATTTTATTGACTGCCAATAACCAAAACAAGAGAATTGAACTCGACCCTTGTGGAATTCTAACACTGTAATAAATGAAGTAATTTTCCTCTCTACTAACACCTTCCGGTCCCTTAGGAAATCTTATACTAATACAGTTATGCTTAGTAGTACTTGATATATTTAATGCAAGTATATGAGTATAGAAACCGATTTCTTGACTGTTTAACACATAGTGTGTCATATAATTTCAGATTAATAAATAAAATGCATTATTGTCTTTTGATTCGCGATGAAAAATATATATGCAAGCAAATGAAATTAATGCACCTGTTTTAACCTACTTTAGTTAAACGTCTACGCCTTCATCATATTAATAAACTTCATATAAGACGTCAGACTTTCCAAACTTCAGATTATAATTCAGATATTTCGCACCATAAAATCAATCCAAACAAAGTAGAAATGTTAAAATAATCATAGTATATAGGCTGTCCCACAAAAAGTGAATAGTGGAACATAGTTTGAACCGTTGGTTGTAGACCCATAGCTCCAATTGCAAAAATGCTTTAAATAAGGTAGGAAATTATGAAATAGTAATTTAAATGCTGTTCAATGTTTTGTAAATAGTTAAGAAAATTAATTTTTATACAGCTCCTGTCTTTAATGGATTTCTTTGTAAATCTTTACTTCGTGCTTTAATTGTATATCAAAGGGAGCACAACCCGAGAAAACTTACACTAACTCTTCAATTTTCCTTAAATGAGGGATGAACGTAAGATTTACATTTATAATTACACCAAAGTATATAAGATCTTTTACATATTTCGTTCTTCTTTCATCCCAATTTAATAGAGGGCATATTTGTAATTTTTCTTCATGTGGATCATAGTAAAACAAGTTTTATCGTAACCGATGATCAAGAAATATTCATTAGCCCGTTATTCAATATTATTCATGATATTCCTATAATATAAAATCTGTAGGAAACCGTCACTCCCACCTTAGCAATGATATCATCTGAGACGGATTTTATCATTCCAAACTCTGTTTCAAGGATTTTATTGACTACCAATAACCAGAACACGAGACTTGAACTTGACCCTTGTGGAATTCCATCATTGTAATTAATGAATTAATTCTCCCCTGAACTAACACCTTCCGCTCCCTTAGGAAATCTTATACAATTATGCGTAGTGGTACTTGATAAAACTTAAATAGTTGCATTACATCATGTTGGTGTTGTTGTTGCTCATAACCTCCTGTTTCGGTCGAACCACAAACAGGACCAGTGATGCCAGAAGAAGGACAAAGAATGACATAAGACGAGATCACAAAGTTTTTATTAACACAAACAAGCATCACTGACGAAGGTCTGGGGGGGTGCGGCTTCACATTTGGCGAGGACCCAGAAGGCGGAAGACTCACTTCATCCTAAAAAAAAACGCCCAAGCCTTACTCGGGATTCGAACCCAAGCCCACTAGACAGCAGTCTGAAACTCTATCCACTTCACCGCTTGTGCGGCGCATTACATCATTCTACCTCATGCTGTGAAAGGCGTTCCTGATATCGAGAGTAATAACCCCAGAGAGTCTTTGGTTACCCTTTTGTAAATCAATGAATTTCAACATACTTTTCAACGCATTGACAAAGTTCACGAAGTGTTCTAAAGATATATTCGGTTAGATTTTTCCGGACAGCAACATCCCGCGTCCAATGTTTACGTAAAAAATATATAGCAAACAATAAATCGACAACGATTACGTCGCGTTCTGAAGATTCCGTTAGATTGCAATGAATGCCACACAGGAACAGTCTTTGGCAATAGCTCCACGTACGTAAACGTTGGTTCCGAAGGCGTCACTGCAACGGTTTGTGTGCGAAGGTGTGACATCGTCCTGCAGCTCTCCGTACACCCAAGCAATGTTCTCTAGTGAGGATGGTTCCAGGATATTTGCTCTTATCTAATAATTACTGCGAACTTATTCGTCGCAGCTTTCTGGATTGTCGGAGTTGCGAACTTATTCGTCGCAGCTTTCTGGATTGCCGGAGTTCGTTACACACAGCACGCGATTAAACGAACTACACTATCATATATAATAGATCTTTAATTTATTATTGTTACTTATGGCTGATACGGACTTTTACAGAAAAAAATACATATGGAATGTGGGACTGTAAATAAAATGAAATAAAGTTTTAACATGAAATGGAAGAATTGGTGCCAATATAAAACCCACACAGCAAAGTTATTTAAACGGTTGTATTTTTCTTTATCATTTCAGAATCTGCGGAAATAGTGATTTAGGATGAAACCATCTGCATAGATTTTTACCCTCTGATTCGTATTTATTGCAAATAAACACTATTAATGCCCGGAGAAAACTCCGATAGCCAAAAATAAGAGTGGCCAAATGTAGGCGTGGCAATATACAAGACTAACACCATGAAGTTAGAAAGGAGCAGACTAAACTCCTATGGATGAAACGCTTGAAAATGCCATAATGCTTTGAGAATTATATCTAGGTGTCGCTAGTGTTTGTAAAGTAGTTGCTATTTTAGTTGGCACTATAGAAAGGTGTAGTATTTAGTATATGTATTTTTAATAATTTTTAAATTAAGGATTCCTTAATTATGAGTATAATTATCCAGTATTTTTTCATAGTTGTAGAATAGAGTACAAAATATGTGAAGATAAAAATGAATAGGAAAATTAAATAATTTTGGATATGTAGGAATATTCTTTATTGCTTCAGTTATTCTTTGCGTTGTACTAATAATTAATTTTTGCAAAAATTTTTACAAATTAATTTTTACAAATTTTAAAATAAATATTTTATGTCTTTCGCCATAGAAATGCATACAATACAGGACTATTTATCTTATCCCAGCGCCACCTGAATTATTGTCTCAAACGATATTGGCGTTTTCTTATTATGAAGGTTTAACTCCTTACTTTTACCTCCATGACTAATACACTAATACATATTGCGACTATTGAATTCTATTATACAGGGTGATTAAAAAAGATGGATCAAACTTTACCAGGTGGTAGCACACACCAAACCAAGCATTTTTCGTTATAGTATACCGGGTCGGAAATGAAACGTAGAGGCGCCAGTATGGGTTTAATGGTGAAAGCGATGAGTTGATGCACACACACAAGAATGACATAGTTATAAAATGACATTTAATAAGCAATGATTACAGAAATAGCTCAAAAGAGCGACCGCCAACCTGACCGCACGTCTCACAGCAACGATGGAGGGATTTGCGCACTCTTTGGAACAGACAAAGTATGTCGCTCACATCGGTAGCAGTGGGCAAAATTCTGGCGGCGAGTTCTTCTTCAGATTCAAGGGGAGTATCAAGGACTAAAATTTTCTGAACCCAAATCCCCCGTTTTTTTTTCAACATTCGCGTATGCATATACGGCAGAAACTTTTGTAAACTGGTGAATAGCATGATGTTTAAATAATATATTTTTTGCGTAATTTGGATCAGTGTTTCACTATTTTGTGGACATTCACGAAAAACATGGAAACGTAGTCTTTAAATTACAATCTATTTAAATATTGCAGTACAATAGATCTCCTGAAAATACTTCAAAGAAAGTAAAAAAAAGAAAGCCTAGATTAAATAAAAGTCGGCGGTAGCTCCAGTTAGGTGGAGTCGAATTGCTTTTGCGTGAATAACATTTTGTGAAATAAAAGTAATCTTTTGTAATGTCGAACAAAAATAAAAACTCGATGTAAAATCTGATCATAAACACATATATGCCGTTCAAACAGTAGCAAATTCTTGCTTATGGTTCAAAGCTTAACAAATTATTGTTTATTGTTCTCTTTCAGTTGAGATATCAGCATATTGTAAAACGAAAAATTGTCAGTCTTCTTCAACATGACAATTACACGAAAACTATAAGAACTTTTTATAATAATAGATATAAATATATATTTCAATAATAAATTTCTAGCACACATTTTAGTCGTTTACTATATATAATTTTTTTATATTTTACTATATGTTTCGGGGGAAAGGTAGAGAAATGGAAAAATTACTTGCTCTGTGAGTTATTTTGTAAAGTTTTTCTTAGGAAAATGTTCAAACAAATAAAATATTAAAACTATTTGTATATAGCATATACTGAAACCTATCTCCTACAATACAAGATAAAAGTATTTACATTTTTACTTTCCCTGCGATACTTGGTAATGTATACGGAAGTATTGGAATCATGCCGAAAATCGCAACTCGAGTTTTCGACGGATCAACGCCTTTTGGGACCTCTAGAGTTAGAAAATAATATTTTTAGCGAGGCGTCTGTGTGTGAGTCTGTCTGTGCAATGTATGTATCCACTTTAACTCAAAAACAAATAGACCACATTTCATAAGATAAAAGAACCAGCCTTTTTTGCGAAATTGCCCGTACAAATTGACAGCATCCACTCTAGCTAAAAATCTAATAAATCAAATTTTTAGAAACTTGGTAGATAAATCTCTCGTGTGTTGTTGCTCTGCTGCGGAATAGATTTTGGTATGATTCAGTAAAAAATAATTTGCCTTTTTTTGCGAAATGTCCCGCAAAAATCGCCAAAATTTAAAATAAATCACTACGTGTTCTGAAATATATCAATTAAATGTTTGTTTAACGCGTAATTTTTAACGCTGAAAAGGACAAGATCTACCCCGTTGCACTGGGACTAACCGTTCTCGATATATTTTAGTTTTTTGCATTTTCGAAACCACTTTCGAAAATAAGTCCAATTACCAAATGAGGAAGAAAATTGAATTAAAAATGCATATTCAGTGTAATTTTAAATAATTATGGTTTTTATTTTGTGCAAAGAAACTCAATATAATGAATTATTGAAGAAATAAAGTGAACGTGAATATGAGTCTGCAGAGAAAGTCATCCGCTGCTCATATTAGATTTTTGTATATTTGGTTCGGGGGTATAAGCTGCCAAAGAGTTTTCATTTTTAATAACGCTCAGCTTTTTCCGCCATGGACGCCCTAACCAGAGATGTTACTCACATCGAAAAGAATAAAACATCGTTATAAAGATAGAAAGTTGCGTCTTAAAAATATTATGATGCCAAATTGTAAAGCTCCAATTTTTTACTATCTAAATTCCAATACATGGTAATGTATATGAAAAGTATTGGAATAATGTCGAAAATCGTAACTCGAGTTTTCGACTAAACTACACGTTTTGGGACCTCTAGAACACGAAAACACTATTTTTAGCTTGACGTCTGTGTATGTGTCTGTCTGTCTGTCTGTGTGTCTGTCTGTCTGCCTTCTGTCTGTCTATCTGTGTGTCAGTCTGTGTAATGTATGTATCCAATCTAACTCAAAAACTGGACCAAATTTCATAAAATTTAGTAGGTAAGTCACTTGTGAGTGACCTCGGTGCTGATTAGTTTGGGGAACGATTTAGCATAAAACAACCCGCCTTTCCGTTGCGAAATGTCCCACAAAAATTACCTGTATCCATTCTGGCTAAAACACTAATAGACCAAATTTAAAATTTGGTAGATAAGTCACTTGTGGGTTACGTTGGTGCTGATTAGATTTTGTCACGTTCCAGAAAATAACAACTTGTCTTTTTTTTCCGAAATGGCCCTTAAAAATCGTTAAAATCTAAAATAAAGGACTACGTATGTCAAATATATCTATTAAATGCTTATTGTATACGTAATTTGTAACGATAAAAATAATAAGACTTACACCATTACAGTAGGACTAGCCGTTCTCGAGATATTTTAGTTTTTTTGTATTTTCACTATGATACTTTTGACAATAAGGCCAGTTACCAAATGGGAACGAAAATTGATTTAAAAGTGCATAGTCAGTGTAATTTTACATATCTATGGGTGTTATTTTATGCAATAAAACTCAATTTAATGAATTGTTGAAGAAATTAAGAGAACATGAAAATGAGTCTGCAGGGAAAGTCGTGTGCTGCCTGCATCAGAATTTTCATTCTGGTACTTAATTAAATTTCGTAACAATTAGTTATTCACATATGTATGTAAATTGTAGAATATATTAATAATCCTTTTCCCTATGAATATATTATAAAATGTTTCTGAAAATGAAAATTATTATATTTTATTTTACTCACACGGAAAGGTTTATAATGTGGTGAGGTGAATTTTACACATAAATACAATAAAACTTAAACACATAAATACAATAAAGATACTCACCAAATAGTTCCACCAGGCTCAACCGCGTTAAAGTATAGTGTTGTCCTATTGGACCAAGTACATTGCGTTTACTAAAACAAAATAATCACTCCCTTTTTTGTGGCCAACTAACAATTTATTTATAGAACACATGAAATCTCAATTTAAACATTAAATAACAAAATACACAATTACAATGAGTTCCCAATTTACCTAAGCTTGACCTCGGGTGCACAGTTTATTTAGCATTAATTTGTATATTTTTTTTATTTACCCACACATGTAATTAATCACTTTTTTTTTAAAGAAAATACATTATAATTTCATTTTGAAAAATATCACATTTATCATAAGTTGCCCTTAGCACTGGGGATCAATTAAGTTTAAACATTCATATACACATTTTAAAATCAATATATAATTTTCATACCTTCATACATAGGACTCTCACTGAGTGCTGTAGCTGACCTCTGCACGTAGGAAAGGGTGGCACGATTAATTGAAGTTTGGTTCATTTATTTGAATAGTTCATGGAAAACACTACCAGTCTAAGAACACGGTTGCGTATAATCAGGTGACGAAATTTTTTGCCAAGTATTATTTTGGAGATGGGCACACTGTCCACTTTCCTTCTCCTCCTCTTAATTTCGGCTTAAGTCCCAGCGGCTCTTGAGTGAGCATGCGTACAGGCTTTGCCAAATATATACGTTTTCGTAGAGATTTTCTTCTGCTTGGGAGCCCGGGATTGATGCTCCTCAAACATTCCGTACACGCAGTGTTACAGTTTCCACGGCTTAATGCAGCTAAAGGAGCAAGGTCCTACACCGCGCCGTTTGGTGGTAGAGCTGTGTTGTAGTGCAACCAAACAAACAATGACGATGGGCACACTGTCCACCTGCCTTCTCCTCCTCTTAATTTCGGCTTAAGTCCCAGCGGCTCTTTAGTGAGCATGCGTACAGGCCCTTGCCTAAAGAGTGGAGATCAGATACTTTATTTGCAGAGATTGGCTGTTGCTTAGGAGCCCTGGATTGATGCTCCGCAAATATTCCGTACACACAGTATTACAGTTACCACGGCTTAATGCAGCTAAAGGAGCAAGGTCCTACACCGCGCCGTTTTGGTTATAGAGCTGTGTGTACTGCAACCAATTAAAAACATGACGACATTCTTCCATTCCTGGTCGTCACCGCCCGAAGAAATGCGCCCTCGCGCTGAATTAGGCTCGGCTCGTCTTGGCAACGAGTCGCCATCTTTACCGGACTCACTACGTCGGTTCCTCGGCAAAGGCATTTGCCGCCCGAGATAGGGACCGCGGATGCCGGGTCAGAGATGCATCAAAAATGCATGCCGGAGCGGACTTCACAAAGCCACAAGTGCCACGCACTTGGAGTGCTCTCTACTCGAGCTCAGAAAAGCAACTGACGATTTTTACATTTCTAAAAAACTTTCAGAATTTTAAAACAAGGGGAACGACAAAAATACAGGGAGGAAGTCCCCCACTTCCCATTCGCTGCTTCCCAAAACGCAATAAAAAAGGAGGTCCAAAAATGCTTCACACCATTGGTTTTTGAAGCGATTCATTTTTTATGCGCCCCACTCAAACACAAGAACCAAAGGGCATCCTACAACCGGGTGGTCCAAGGACCGAAACCCCGACGCGAGCCACACCTGACAGGGCTATAAATTTTCAAAGATTTGTAGCTCAATTTTGACAATTTGCTGCAATTAAATCTCTGAATATTTACAATCCATGTCAGTGCGCACACAACCCAACGGCGCCAAAATATCCTAATTCCGTCTGTGCAAAGGCCTAGCTATAAACATAAATCACAAACATTGTATACATTTCAATTACAATACACATTTCCTTTTCCCCAGGGTTACGTATCAAAATATGTGATTATCATATCACATATAAAGACCTGAATGGTTGTTGTTGAGACCCAGACCGTCCGACCTACCAGATAGGTGTAAGGTAACTGTATGGACGGCCGGGAAGTGCCACCCAATTTAGACCGGAACCCAGAGGGGGAGGCATCCACAGGGAATCACCTGAATGGTTTGTAAAGATTTATAAAAACATAATTTTTGTCCCGAAGCGTGTTGTAAATCCGACTCAGTTAGGTTCTTTCTGACAGCAAATACTGTAAATGTACAAATATTCAGCTATCTGTGTCACCAGGGGGGGGGGAGTCCAGAATGTCTGAAAATACAATTTTCTCCGCACTCGGTAGGTAAATCAAATATCCGTCTTCGTCAGGTTCTGATCCGTAGTTGATACTATAAGTGTGCGGTTACGTCGGGCTTTTGGATAGTCTGGAACGACAAATACACGTTAGACAAGTTAGATAACTATAGTGTTACAACGTATCGTCTAGAATTGAGAATGCGCGCTCAGAATACAAGAATGAGTCCAAATTTAAGGAAAACTAACACGTTTATTTACATGTGCAGCGTAATTATGAACAATATACAGTAAATCGCTCGATAACTCTCTCACAAGATCACTTAACAACTGTCAGGTGCAGTGAAATGGCAATTAAATGCTAAACTAATTTCACAAAACAGCTGATATTATTCTCAAAACATTGACGAATATCATTTCACAACAGAGCGACGTTGTTCTAAAAACATTAATGTATGTCGCAGTTCAATATAGTATCTCGTCCACTGCTCTTCAGCAGAGGGGTGACTTCCTTTATATACTTTCTGTAAAAACTTCTAGAATGTGCTCGTATCTCATAGAATATTAGTTTTTTCGAGGTTGTTCTCGAACTTTGGAAAATTTGCCAAATATCGCAAAATTCGTGATAAATCGCAAAATCTGGCAAATCGTTCAGCATAAAGCAACCCAATATACAAGCCATAGGAATAGTTGCCATTACGGGCGTTTCTCCGTCTGGTTTTCAAAAACGGCATGGTTGACCCAATTTCAAAAGGCTGTAATTTTGTAACTTTGTAACAATTAATCGCGTATTAAATTAATATATATCACGTGAAAGAAGAAATGCCCGAGTTTTATAATGTAACGTTCTGTTACGCTTGTAGTTTCGAAAATGTCGACTGTGCAGCAGAAAGTTTTTTGCGCGTTGCAGTTTTCGAAATATAAATCGGTAATCACCATTCAACATCATTCCAGTAGATGTTACATAATTGAACCGCCACGTGTTAAGAGCATTCGTAGTTGGTATCAACAATTCGAACAAACAGGAAGCGTGTGCAAAGGCAACATCACATGACGTCCTAAAAATAGGAATTTCTGTGTCGACTGTTTGGCGTACTTTGAGGAAATTTTTTTTTATGAATCCATACAAGTTCCAGTTCCTGTAAGCTATAACGCCAGAGGATAGGCTAAAAAGACTAAATTTTTGCCATTTCATTCAATAGATTATGGAGGATGGAGATATTTTTGCTCGATTGCTCTTCAGTGACAAAGCGGATTTTCAAGAAATGGCAAAGTAAACCATCACAATCTTAGAATATAGGAGACTGAAAACTCGCATACAGTAATTGACCAAATGATCAATTCACCCAAAGTTAATTTTTTCTGTGCCATGTCTCGATCAAAGATTTATGGGTCTTCTTTTTCCGAAAGCACAGTAACTGGAGATACATACCTGGATATGCTACAAATCTGGTTATTTCGGCAAATGAACGAAGATTCTACTGATTACGTTTTCCAACAAGAACGTGCGCCGCTTCACTGGAATTTGAGCTTTCGTCGTCAGCTTAACAAAGTTCTTCCTCATCGTTCGATTGGTCGCAGGGGACCAACAGATTTGGCATTAACAAACTGACCTCCCAGATCTCCGGATCTGACGCCGAGTGATTTTTTCTCTTTTGGAGATACATAAAGGATACTGTGTTCGTTTAACCTTCACCCACAAACCTGTATGATCTCAAGAACCACATTACTGCAGCTGACGGCGACGGCAACACAGGATATGCTGGATTAAGCTTGGAGAATTTGATTATCGCATTGACGTTGTTCGTGCAACTGAAGGAGGTCACATCGAACACTTGTAGGTAGAACTCAGACATTTTCCCTTTAATTTCATGAATAATTTTTCAATGTAGGTTTATAAGTTTCAAACTTAAAGCCATTTGAAATCGAGTCAATCAATTTGAAACACCCTGCATATGCTTCATAGAGTCCTCCTTAAAATTTTGAAGTCTGCAAATAGTCGCTTGTGATATAAGATTTCGCACCCCTGGTCTCGAACCTTTTCCTGAAATTAAAGATATGAGAAGATGCATTTTAATACAGATGCCGATATCTCAGAGCGAAAAACCATTGATTTCAAGTTCGAATAAAATTTGAAGTTCGAACTATTCTTGGTATGATTTCTGTATATCTGAATTCTCCCAAATTATCCGAGATGTAAAAATATGAGCTAGGTCGAAAATTTCTAGTTTAGATTACGTCCTCGCTTGAACGTCTTACAGAACGACATGGCAAAATAAATAAAGAGAAGAATAAATATACTAAGGTACCCTACAAATGACTTGACATCAAATTTTGTGAAATTTTATTGTACAGTCTTGTAACTGAAACGGATACTACATTCCACACACAAAAGGAAGTTACGTCAAAAATGGTGTAGTCGTGTTCGGAGTGCACGGTATGTGTTGAGTCGTCGGAAACTTGATTTAACCCTATTCAAATATTTTCTCTATACATTATCATGCATTATAAGGAAAGTCGCCAATTGGAACTTGCAGACCCTATTGAAACATACGTAATATACCATTAATTTATTAATTTATTTGAATTCCAATCCATTTAAAATACTTCAAAGCAAAATTCTGCATTTGTTTTATACTCAATTTTACCAATTTCGCACCATTTCCATTAGCGTTGTTTTCATTAATTGGGCAATATTATCATCAATTTGACGACACATTCATCAATTTGGCAACATTCTATAAAATTTGTCAATTTTTCACCAACATTCAATGATTAAATTTGCCTTAATTAAGATACTAAGTTAGAGAATAGCTTAACGTTTTCCTATCTCAATGTTTTTAATGGTTATTTCGTAATATGTGGAACATAAAAATGCAAATCCAATATGATAAGGATATAACTCTGATTTAAAAAAAAAAATTCACTTTCCAATAAAATGCTTATATTTTTGTCAAAAATATGTGATATTTTAAGACTTTTAGCATTTAATGCAAGACTATGACGTAGAAATTCAAATTTTAATTGCCTGTTCATCTTATTTGTGAACTTATTAGTAAATTTCTTCAAAATCAGATAAATTTTTCATATAAAAACGCTATCTAAATAAGGAGAAAAAAATGCAAAAGTAACTACATTTTTTTTAAATTTAAAAGGGTGTGCCTTCAAAAGATATAACCATTACTTTTGTACATAATTTATTTTTGTAATTGGGTATAGTGCAGCGCCTTCACCCTGTGCCCTTACTTTGGACCTTAATTATCATAAATCATTTGCAATATAATTATTGCGCTTTCCAAGCACTAGGAGAACAAAGGCATTTATAAACGAAATTCATTTGTTCAAATATTTATAAATCTCTCAACATGTGACCTGTCAGACCTTATCCTCATAATTCTGTGGTAATCCCATCTTTCAAACAAAGGGTGAGAAATGAATGGGGATTAAGCTGGTAGGATTGTATGACGAAGAAAAATGCCGCTGCAGTATTAGATCTAAATAACTTTCCCAAAACTTTCATCTATCTTCAAACAAATACGTTATCATACTTAGTATACAGGGTGTTTTAGAACAGTGAACACTGCGAGTTTTTTTTATCGCCGTTTTCATTCAAGTTTATTTTATGTAAATATATTAGTAGAGTAAATACTTTAGTAACTATTTTTGTAGTTAAGTAACTATTTCAGTAGTTGTATGTAAATATTTCAGTATCATTCATCGATTTATAAATTTATAATTTTTAAGCATCCACTTGAATATTCTGCGTAATTGTTTCTGTTGCATAATTGTTTCCACTTCTGCTGCACTACTGCTCCTCTTCTTCATTACTGCATAACTTACTCTGCTACATAACTGCATAACTGACTCTGCTGTATAACTGTATAACTGAGTCTGCTGAATAACTGTTAAGTATTTAAACTATGGCGATGTTCACTAATGCCGAGCTCTGTGAGATGAGTATGATTTACAACGAATGCAACCGATCTTCTAGTTCCGACCGTGACCGATTTCAAAAATTAAAGGGAACGCTTACTTTTTATTAAAGGAAACGCTTTTAAAATTTTGTAAGAAATTATCTGAAAAACAATCAAAATTACAATTATCAGCTTTTTACTTCAATTAAGGTTTAAAATAACTGTTAATCAGGCTCACTTGTCTATCCGCAATAGTTTTAAATACGAAATTCTGATAAAAAAATCGTTTAAAATCCCTTCTAAGTGATTCCTCTGATCCAATTCAATTTGTGAGCGGTCCCTGGATTCGTGCATTGCAGTGATTACAAGCGTAAAAAAAAGCCAAATAAAATAAATGATGCCAGAAAATTTGGCAATTTATTTTGTCTTAAATTTGCACTTTTGAGATATTTTTTTACCTTAACTAAATGATGTTGAGACAACATTTTTGCAATTTAATTCCTGTTGCTAAAGAATATATGCTAATGAATATTTCAGTATAAAGTTTTTATTATTTTTACAAAAATGTTGAACATAATTCAATATAATATTCCATAGATCCTACCTTGTTTAAAGAATTCTTGCAATTTGATCTACATATCTACAACAGACGGTTCAAAACATATTCCACTGTTCACTTTTTATGAAACACCATTTATATAATCCTATAAAATCAAAATAGTCTTTATTAAAAAGTCTTTGCTTAACATTTTAAAAGTTGTTAAACAAAAAATCCCCATACAAATGTTTTATATTAAATTACATTTACTGCTGCGGGGAAAACATTTTGAATAATTTCCACGTTAATAAACAGCATCCATATACCGAATGGGAACTTTACACTTGTAGTATGAAAACATACATGCGCCGTAATTTTATAAACTAAATTGTTGGGGATCAGCAAACAGTCATACAACGCTCATTCACTTTTCCTGTATTCACTTTTCAGATAAACTATAGAACGCTCTTCTTGCATCAGAAATGAATTCATTACATACACTACAAAACATTTTGCAACATTTACTCATTTATTTTAGCTACATTGTTGATAATTTCGGTAAACTATAAGAAAAGAGGCAATTAGAGGCGTTCATGGAAATTAAAGCTTCATTTCTGAAATATCCAGTTAATTATTGTCTACCGATATATTTTAGTATATATTTATATACAGTAATTCAAAACGGTGAGGAACAATTTTAAGGGGTTATAACACACCTAAACAAACACTTTCCGTCGTACAATGAATGCTCATAACGCATGCGGTTAACCGCTAGAAGGCGCTGTTCAGCCAACGCATTAAGTGCCTGTTGTCAATTCCAACTTGAATTTCTGAAGAGATAGATTGATTCACGAATCAGGAGAAGGCCGACATGCATTTCTTGTACGGAGCTGCGGACGAGAATGCTAAAAAAGGTCCAAATCCGTATGTGGTTCCAACACGAAGAATCGCCACATAATTTCCGCTTGGCTGTGCGAAACGTCTTGGCTGCAACATACCAGTGATCCCATCCATCATTTGGCGGCATTATCGCCCGATCTCTCATGTCTGGACTTCTCCCTATGGGTCCACATGAAAAGTTTCATCTACGATAGCTCGTCAATTCCGATAAGGACCTTGTTGCCAGGATTTATGTTGCTGCTGCTACTCTACGAGGAATGCCTCATGTTTCAGCCAATGTACGACGTTGCAGATGTGAGGCCTACATTCATATAGACGGTAGCTGGTTTGAGCAGTTTCTGTAAGCCATACATTACCATTTGTTTTGTAATTTTCTTCGACTTCTTGTTTTGACCAGTTTCTACAAGTTTCTAGTTACAATCTGTTCTGTAATGTTGTTCATACCTCCTCTGTCATTCTTGTGTTCCATCGTTTCATGCAACAATACGTGCTAACCCCCAGTGCTTAACCTCTTAAGTTACTACTATGCATTGTATGATGGAAATTCTTTGTTTAGGTGTGTCGAAATATTATTAGTTTCCAAATTATTAAAATATTACTGGAACTCTTATATATTTCTTATTATCGTTTATTTTCATTTTTATGTAAAATAAGAATGTCAAATAATTTTAACATTTTGAGCTAAGAAAGATATCTCAATTTTCCATACTCTAGGTATTTAAATTCCAAATGCAAAAATTAAAATTTGGTTTGGGTTATATACTTATCTTTTGTAATGCAAAATGTTATGACTGAAGATTAGCACTTTTTGGAAACTTTAAAAACTCCCTTCCCAAAAAACTCCGTTTGTTTCCGACATTAAGTTTCTTCCGTCTTTGCAACTCTTTTTAGATAATCTCAAAATATCCCAATTCATTCTGTTACTCTATGTACAACAAATAACTGGTTCTCCCATACATGCAATCAAATTAATTTCCCAGAGCATCAAAAATGGAGTCCTAATAAAATACGACAAAGGAGCTACCGTCGAAGGCCAAACATAGCCACATCCACCATGATGAAGAAATAATACAGGATTGTTATAGAATTGTAACATAAAAGAGGTCCATTAATTTAGAATTCCAATTATAAGCGATGTGAAAAAAAAAATCAATTTATTTCATAATATAAAGATCTCGCGCCTCAGCGCATAAACGACTCCTAACATTTACATTTCTAGATCCAATCAGGAGAGAAAGCTCACCACCCAGAGTTTTATAGACGTTGCCATAAATCGTATATAACCTACCAATAAACGATAAAAAAATAAATGATAGACGATTTTAATATTACTCTCAACAAAATTAAAAAACAGACATGAATGAAAAGAAATTAAGTGAAATATTTTGGAATAAACAAAGACGGTAATATTTTAACAAAAAAGATCAATCATGCAAAAAGCATTGATTATGAAACACTTTCCAACTGCAATGAAATTTTATTTAAACGTCCCTAAAATGCGATGAATCCAGCGGTGATATTTTTAAAATTATTCCAATAATACAATTTATTATATTTAAAAACTTCATTAAAAATAAATGAGCTTTATTCAAATAACGTCATCGAAATATAAATTGGATTACTCTCTACATAAAAAGTAGTGAAAATTTCATTCATAAACATTTTCCCATTAGTTTCATTCAGCAACGATATTTTTTAAATTATCACAATACTACAATAATTTATTTTACTTAAAAACTTAAAATCATGGAGGTAAAAGTACTGTATAAAGCCATGCAAAATTCTTCTTCGAAAACGGAAATAGATTCGTCTGATTCACTATGTAAAATCAATGAAAGTTTCATTCGTGTCAGCTATATTGCAGACTCCAGAGCTAGATAATTTTGTGTTAAAAAAATTCAGCAATTCTTATACAACTCATCTTGCATCTTGATCTGTTTACATTCTCCATACATGAATATCAGGCTTCGTTGTAGAAATAATAAAAATTTGATGATCATTTAAAAACACGAATAATGTAATTGCGTTGTCGCAGTATGTAGATGCACAGAAAAAATAAATAAATAAATAAAGAGGTTTTAGGATGGATATAACACTAAATATAAATTAAAAAGGACTTTAAAAATCACGATTTTGACGCAAGATGGATGTAATTAATCATTTAAATTCAAATAAATTGTAATTTCTCTGTTTCAGAATATACATGCAAAGAAATTAAGCGAAACTAAAGCGGCTTTATGACGGATACAACACTAAATATAAATAAAAAAAAACTTTAAAAATCACGATTTTGACACAAGATGGATGCCATATTTTATTTTTAGATTGTTCACCTGATCTCTTCATATGATATGGGTGTCGAAAGCCCAGACCACCCGACTCGTCCGTAGACTTAGAGCAGCTATTTGGATGGCCGGGAAGTCATATGATATGGGTGTAATTATTATTTTAATTTTTATTTAAAACTACCAAATATAATTTTCTGAATTTTTTTTTTGTATTTCTTATGAGAGAATCTGCATATTTCTAAAATTTTCGAATCAATCTGTGATTTGTAAATTCGCTTAAAAAATGTTTGAAAAATTAATTCCCATAGGGTTCAATGTATTTCATTTTTTCAACCCTGGTTCAATTCAAAACTAATTGGGTGATATTAATCATTTATATATTCATTCATAGGTCCCACAGACAGTCTGAACAACATACTAAAATTTCATTTTGATAAAGTCACTTTTATGGCAGTTACCGTGCTAACGGACAGACAGAATAAACAAAGTCATAAATACTTTTCAACTGTGCTGTAATATGTTAAAATTTGACTTTTCTGAAATTTTCAAAAAGTTGAAAATATAATTTAAGTAATAAATCACGATAAATTAATGAATTCTTATTTAAACTGAGTATTAAATGACAGGGAATAAAAACGAGGAAATAAAATCAATTACAAATTAGGTACATTAAATAAAGTTAAATTACTAACATCTAAAGAGAACGGATTTCCGCCTTTGGAAATAAAATATCTATGGAATAACATTCGTGCGGAACAGAAGAATACGAAAATCCTAAATAATAGCAAAATAAATAATTAAAATTAAGAAACGGGTATATTAATGAGTAAATAAGTCTATTGAGCCAATTTAGCTAAACAAATAAAATTCCTAATATAATTAAATATCATCAGTAACCCAAGTACCTGGGGACTAACAGTCTATTAAGGACTTCGGTTTGAAAGACCAAAAACGAACGATGGTAGTTCTCAGAAACTATGGAATCCGTATCTGCTGAAGGTCCATATTCTACATAAATCTGCTGTTCAATACATCTTATGGGTGGCTTATCTTATGGGTGGCTCAATACCTGCTATGGGTGGCTGAATGCATCCTATGGTTGGTTTGATGCATCTTATGAGTGACTCTGAATAAGTAAGATTTACGTACTCGGTATTGCCATAATACATATAGGTGTTCATGTATGTGTACTTATAGTCTGTATAAGGTATAAGTTATGTACCTACTTTGTTTCGTTACGTCAGACTGAGACAGTTGTAACTTTTGTTTAATAAATAAGTTTGAGCATGTGTATATCTAATGTGCTTCCTTGGATGTTAAGAATGATTATTCATATATCAAGATCGTGTTTTGAGTTATTGTTGAAACTCAGACCGTCCGACCTACCAGGAAGGTGTAAGTAACTGTTTAAATGGCCGGGAAGATCCCCCAAATTAGACCGGAACCCAATGGGGGAGGCATCCACAGGGTCAGTTCCCTACTTTCCCTCCCACCAACCACTCGTAATGACTTACGGACCCACATGTTTAACGTGATCGTACTCGCGCGCTAACCACTGGGCTACCGGTCCCGGCGTTTTGAGTTGCTGTTGTTGTTGTTGAAACCCAGACCGTCCGACCTACCAGAAAGGTGTAAGGTAACTGTTTGGACGGTCGGGAAGTGCCACCCAATTTAGACCGCAACCCAGTGGGGGAGGCATCCACAGGGACCGTACCCTCCTTCCCCTACCACCAACCTCTCGGAAGGACTTTCGGACCCACATGTTTAACGTGATCGTACTCCGCATGAACACGGCGGCAGTTTTTTTTTGGCAGTGGCTGGAATCGAACCCGGGTCTACCGAGTGCAACTCCAGCGCGCTAACCAATGGACTACCGCGCCCGGCGTTTTGAGTTGCGACACATTTGAAAGTTTAGAATTGATATATAGAAAAATAAAATCTCTGCATATTTACATTTTTCGTAACGCTCCAATTTCAGCCAGATACCCCAAAGTTTTATTTTATTCACTTCAAAATACGATAAATATTACTGTTATTTTTATTTGAACTTCAATACTTCAAATTACCTTTACAACACTTATTTTAGTGAATATATTCCGTCCATAGAGCAAAGTTGACTGTGTTGAAAACCCCCCAAAAAATGATAGTGATACTGAAATATTATCGATCTTTATAGTCCGATGGAACCGAAATGGTTTTGCGTTGCGTGAAAAACAGCTTTCATTGTAGGTGGGTTTTAAGTTTTGCACATTTTCAAAACCGTTTAAAATATTGAAGTATCGAAATTAGAACCGCATTTCAAAAGATTTCAAAATATTAAAATATCAAAATTAAAACCACTATATTTCGGAAAGTAAGATCCAGATCCGAAATCCTTACATATGCCCTTTTAGGACTTTCCCATCGCTGCAAATTACTTTTTATTGCTCAACTTTTGTTTTCAAGACTTATAAACTGGAAAATTATCAATTCTCTTGAACTTGACAAGTCGATTCAGGAAAAAGCTATAAGAGTTTTGTAAAAGCCAATCATTGATCGATATAGAAACTGTTTCCTACTGAATATTTTTGTCCGTTACTGTTTATATCTATATTTTATAGTTCTGAAGATATTTCCTATGAAAGTAGGCAATATAGGGCAACACTCGCCCGGACATCCCGCTTTTTAGTTTTATCCCAAAAGAACAATTTTTGATTTAAATATTTTTGGGGCACTCCTACTTCAAAGCATAACATATTACCATATGATTTCATTGAACAATTAAAACATTGATATTAAATTATAATATACATAACAAATCCTTTTAAAATAGATAATACATATGTAATCTAATGTAATCTGTTATCTAATCTGTTATCTAATCTGTTACCTAATGTAATCTTCTAATGTAATCTGTTCTATTGTCAGATTGAAATTATTATCCATGATCTTTACATCATTCTCGACTTGACCGAAACAAAACACATGCATAAATACATCCAACTAAAAATAATGCTATGAACATTGCAATTGATACATCATTCCTTGTATAAAAAGTGAAGGAATTAGTCGAGCTTTAGAAAAATAAATGAATCTGATATTGCAAGCGTTGTGATTTATAAAAGCAAATGAACGGATTGACAGAGATTACGATCTATTAATATTTTCTCATATGATGAACCGATTTTTTCTCAGTATTGTAGTCTGAAATATTATGAAAGCAAAAGCGAATATGAAATGTTGTTATTTCTATTCACATATTTTAAAGAAAATCATGGTTTTGAGTGCGTAATTAGAGTAATAAAAGTTAATAAATTTGTCTTGAATTAATATGCTAATTTGAAATGCTCGAAAATTATAAATCCCATTACCAAGGTTTAAAATTGCGCAAAATTTATCCTTCTCATAAATTTTTTAATATGACGACTTTCTCTCTATATTATAAAAAAAGGAGCTAACGCCGAAGCTAACGACGAACCTAAAGCCTCTCTTTGACAAATTTATCTTTTCTTGAGGTTCTATACTTCGTACCGTAAAAACTATAGCATACAAAATTATAAAATTTAATACACTTATAGAGAAAGATTTGGAGAATCCGCTGAATTAAACCGTTTCCGATACATATTGCAGTTTGAGAAACATTTCATGTCAAATTCAAGGAACAAATCAAATATTTGAGCTGCGAGTTCGCTTCATGGATAGACTGACCACGAATACAAGATCACAAATTTTTGCAGGCAGGTACCTACATAGTTGATTTTTTTCAGAAAGGATCCCTTTTTTAATTTCGATATAGTTTACGAAATATCTTACTTTTTATGCACTTCTTAAGTAAAACAATTTCTTTCACATCATCATGTCCGTCGATTTTCTCGATCTCATACCGCAAAAATTTAACATACAAAACTATGAAATTTGGTACAATTATAGTGAAATATTAGGTAACGCGATGAAATAAACCGTTTATGGATTTAAACTATTAGTTTAAATTATTAGTGTAGCTTGAAATAGCTGGAGAAGATTGCGATACACAATTCGCCTCCTACTCGCTTCTCTCGTCGAGAAAACATTTAAAATGTTATATTTTGTATTATACATCACAAACTGTGGTGAAAGAAAGTGAACATTGAAGTTTTCTCCTTCATAAGTAATAATTAAATATTTGAGCTGACTTAAATTATAATTTCTAAATTCCCCGTAAATTCTTATAGATGTACGCCATCGGTGCCGCATCAACTCACCACAAATTCTGTGCACGAGTTTTTTGGACATAGCACTGCATGTTGGACTTTCCTTGTCTTTTTGTCATGGCACTCAAACACACTCTAAGTATCGAACGCTATCGCAAATTGTCAGTCTATGCTTACCATAATTTTTAAGAACAACCTTTTTAGCCGGTCATTCGTAAGTGACGTTTTCACTATCTCTCTGAATATGGCTTGTATATGTCCATGTCTCTTGGGCGGCCATTTATCGTTGACTGTGACACCATGACTGAATATTAACTGTAGACTGAATATTGACTACTTCCCCATTTCCGAATATCTGAGAGAACAGAAATGAAAATATGTTGAACTTTCTCTGCTTGTTGCTACATAGTTTCGCCTGAAGTCTAGATACGTCCTCCGTATCGCATTGGTTGCCCTCAGGGCGATGCATCAACACATATTCATCGGATAACTCATTAACCAATCTTTATGGGTTTCAGCTGTGGCTTCTAGTAGAATTTCTGACTCAACCACAACTGTAATTTAAGTACTTTTATTTATTGCTTTCATTACCTCGAAGCAGCTATGACAGTCGTAAACTGGTCACTACGAGTTTGCGCTTTTGTCGTGCTTTTGTGATGTTTCGTAAATATTTGTACATTAGCAATGCCTAAATGCCACCTGGTCTCAGAGAAATATATATTTTAAAATATCGTGCACTTCATTCACTCTTAGTGACTGTTTTATATTACTCACCAAGGAAATAAATTTCTTGAATTCCAATTTAAATTTATTTATAATACAAAATCCTTTTTCGAGTTAAAACGCCAATCAATCAGCTTCCTCAGTCTAAAATATCACGCTACGCTACTGCTACGCATGCCTTGAAATTTCGATTGGAGTGTACTGCAGCTGCAAAAGCATAGACCCTACCTTATAGGAAAATGAGTATAAGCTGTCGATGAAAAAAATGTTAAGCGCCTCTGGCGAATTGAAGAAGTTAGGATGCCTATCTCATAAAAAGAAGCAAGATAGACAAAATTTTTTAATTGCAAATTCGTAGGACGTTCCATGTTTATTGTAGAGAGATGCGTAATATTTACATTCACTTTTCTGGAGGAAGATCTACAAAAAGTTAGAAAACAAAAGAAATTTAAATTTGTGAGTCAAAAAGTCCTTCCGAAAAGTTGGTGGTAGTGAACGGAGTTACCAATCCTATGGATACGAACCCAACTAAAGTCGTTCCTAAATTAGATGGCATTTTCCTGTCCACCCAGACCTTACGCCCTCGGGTATGTTGAACGGTCTGGGTTAGAATAGAAAAGAAAAACATTACTTGAATATGGATTAGAAGAAAATTACATGAAAGTTAAAGTTTGAATATATTTTAAGAACAGAATAGAAATATGAATTACAATTAAATGCATGCCAAAATGGCCCTCCTAAAAATTACGTTCACACGTTGTTGAGGTATGTTAGAAATTAATTCAGAAACTGTATAAAATTCAAATAATAAAATTTCTTTCAAATGGTTTATTTTTAATCGTGCTGTTCATGCGTTAGAAATTCATTTCGCAGTCAAAATGTAACCAGCCGAATGGGGCACCCTTGAACCGTCCTGCAAAAACACCAAAGCTATTATAGTATATAAGGTTGCACCACTTCAGCTCTTGCCAACAAGAGTGCGTGAGACTGCGATGTCACTCATATCCAATTATCAGTTACGTGCAGTATTGTCCAAAGTTAAAAACGGCACCAGAAGCAATTCCATGCTGCGTTTTATAAAAAATATAAATAGACATACTCAAAATATATTTTTTACTTTGTCTGTATATTACTTAAGTATGCAGTACAGATATATATATATATATATATATATATATATATTCCTAAGATACATAAACAGATTGAATGCGTTTCGCTTTAGATTTTCGAAACGAGATGTTCTAATAAATTCAGTTTTAAATACGATAATTTATATGAATGCACTCCAATAGTTTTTTGAAGAAGCAATGAACCTAACATCAGCACTATACGCAAATAAACATCGCGTGATTTCTTAATAAATGTTTAGAAATTTATTTTAAATTGCCTTGCCCCAAAAACTGAATATCTAAACAATGAAGCAGATTTATGCCTTTATTAGGGAAGTGCGCTTATGCCTATTTCATAAGCGTAAAAAAATTAAATTATACCTTTTATTGACGAACTTCAAAATATATTACACTTCAAAATTTTTCATTCTAAATAAATTTTTGATCAGAGAATATATATCAATATATCAACATGTAATGCAAATATATGTATAAAAACCGATTGTATGACTGTTTAACACATTGTGCACCATATATTTTCAGAATTATAAATAAAATGCAATATTGTGATTTGATATACATGCAAATATATATGCAAACAAATGAAATTAATGCACTTGTTTTTAACTTACTTTAGTTAAACGTCTACGTCTTCATCAGATTAATAAACTTCATATAGGACATCAGACTTTCCAAACTTCAGATTATACTTCAGACATTTCACACCATAAAATCAATCCAAACAAAGTAGAAATGTTAAAATAAGCATACTATACAGTCTGTCCCACAAAAAGTGAATTCTGGAAGATTTTTTGAACCGTTGGTTGTAGTCCCATAGTTCCAATTGGAAAAATGCTTCAAACCAAGTAGGAAGTTCATGAAATAGTAATTTAAATGTTGTACCATGTTTTGAAATTAGTTAAGAAAATTAATTTTTATACAGCTCCTCTCTTTAATGGATTGCTTTGTAAATCTTTACTTCGTGCTTTAATTGTATATCAAAGGGAGCACAACCCAAGAAAACTTACACTAACTCTGTCGCCCGGCCGTCCAAATAGCTGCTCTTAGTCCTTTGGACGAGTCGGACGGTCTGGGTCTTCAACACTAACTCTGTCGCAGGGCGCGGTAGCCCATTGGTTAGCGCGCCTGAGTTGCACTCTGTAGGCCCGGTTTCGATTCCAGCCGCTGCCCAAACTGCCGCCGTGTTCACGCGGAGTACGATCACGTTAAACATGTGGGTCCGTAAGTCCTTCCGAGAGGTTGGTGGTAGGGGAATGAGGGTACGGTCCCTGTGGATGCCTCCTCCACTGCGTTCCGGTCTAAATTGTGTGCCACATCCCGGCCGTCCAAACAGTTACCTTACGCCTTTCTGGTAGGTCGGACGGTCTGGGTCTCAACAACAACTAACTCTGTCGCTGTAGCCTCTAACTCCCAGTTATAGAATTTAGTGTCGATATTTGAACAGTATTTAGTTGATTTTTCATTCTAAACCTGGTCTTTAAACTACACTGGAGGACGGTAACTAAATAAATTTTTAGTTGCTCCCTGATATATTTTTCCTGATATATATTCCTAGGCCATAGGCTCTGATAAATCTTGACAATCCGTGGTGGAAGTTACCCACTTTATCTTTAATTTTCCTTAAATGAGGGATGGACGTAAGATTTACATTTATAATTACACCAAAGTATTTAAGATCTTATACATATTTCGTTCTTCTTCCATCCCAATTTAATAGAGGGCATATTTGTAATCTTTTCTTCATGTGGATCATAGTAAAACAAGTTTTATCGTAACCGATGATCAAGAAATATTCATTAGCCCATTTTTCAATATTATTCATGATATTCCTATAATATAAAATCTGTAGGAAACCGTCACTTCCACCTTAGCAATGACATCATCAGAGAATGATTTTATCTTTCCAAATTCTGTTTCAAGGATGTTATTGACTGTAACCAGAACACGAGACTTGAACTTAACCCTTGTGGAATGCCAACATTGTAATTAATGAAGGAACACCTTCCGGTCCCTTAGGAAATATTATACAATTATGCGTAGTGGTACTTGATAAAACTTAAGTAGTCGTATTACATCATTCCACACCATGCTGTTAAAGACGCTCCTGATATCGAGAGAAATAACCCCAGAGAGTCTTTGGCTACTCCTTTGCAAATCGATGAATTTCAACATACTTTTCAACGCATTGACAAAGTTCACGAAGTGTTCTAAAGATATATTCGGTTAGATTCTTCCGACCAGCAACATCCCTCGTCCAATGTTTACGTAAAAATAGCAAACAATAAATCGACAACGATTACGTCGCGTTCTAAAGATTTCGCTAGATTGTAATGAATGCCACACAGCAACAGTCTTTGGCAATAGCTCCACGTACGTAATCGTTGGTTCCGAAGACGTCACTGCAACGGTTCGTGTGCGAGGGTGTGGCATCATCCCGAAGAGCGCTGCAGCTCGCCCTACACTCAAGCAGTGTTGTCTAGTGAGGACAGTTCCTGGATATTCGCTCTATCTAATAATTACTGCGAACTTATTCGTCGCAGCTCTCTGGATTTTAGTGCATAGCTATAGAAAACTCTAGATTAAACGAATTACTTTATTATATATAATAGTTATTTAAATTATTATTGGTACTTATGTATGATAAGAACTTTTATCGAAAAAAATATGGACTGTGGGACTACAAAAAAAATAAAATAAAGTTTAAACATGAAATGGAAGAATTGGTACCAAAATAAAACCCACGCAGCAAAGTTATTTAAACTGTTGTATCATTTTAGAATCTGCAGAAATAGTGATTTGGTATGAAGCCATCTGCATAGATTTTTACCCCCTGATTCGTATTTTTTGCAAATAAACACTATTAATGCCCCAAGAAAACTCCGATAGCCAAAAAAAGGAGTGGCCAAATGTAGGCGTGGCAATATACAAGACTAATACACTAATACATATTGCGACTATTGAATTCTATTATACAGGATTATTAAAAAGGGTGGACTAAACTTTACCATGTTGAAGTGTACACCAAACCAAGCATTTTTAGTCATAGTATACCGGGTCGGAAATGAAACGTAGAGGCGCCAGATGCACACACACAAGAATGACATAGTTATAAAATGACATTTAATAAACAATAATTACAGCAATGGCTCAAAAGAGCTACCGCCAACATGAACGCACGTCTCGCAGCAGCGATGGAGGGATTAGCGTACTCTTTGCAACAGACCAGGCATGTCTCTGACATCGGCAGCAGTGGCTAAAATTCTGGCGACGAGTTCCTCTTCAGATTCAAGGGGAGTGTCAAGGACTGGACTCATTAGATATCTCCACAAAAAAGAAGTCAAGACATGACTTATCGGGCGATCGTGGGGTGCAAGCTATGGGACCCCTTTGCCCAATCCATTGCTCTATAATACCTTTACGTTTCATTTCCGATCCGGTAAACTATGACGAAAAATACTTGGTGTGATGTGTACTACCACCTCGCATAGTTTGACCCATCTGTGTTTTAATCACAAAGTATAATTAGAGTCACTGATAAGACAGCTTTTTCAAGTTAACCCTCGCGCTTACCTTCTCTCTTTCTGCATGTAAGCAAATACGGCAAAAAAAATATGTAATCTGATGTATAACACGAAATTTATATTGTTTGTTACTTTCGATCAGTCTTTCCCTATTTCGTTACACAAGCAGACATACATGGGAGTATTGTCTTAAGATAAGTACTATTTACATATTGTATTATAATCTTTCTGATACATTGGGTGTTTTGAAATCTATACACATTTGAACAATGATATCTACACTAGATGATGCCGATCCGGTGGTCGAGCGGTCAGGGGCATGCGTTTCCGTCTGATCGCTGGATTGCCGGGTTGAGGGTTCGAATCCCGCCATCGGGCATAGATGTTGTCATGTCGTAGCCAGACTTCCGCCCTTCGGAGAGCCTCTATAAAAGTGAAGCTGCAAATCCCCTCCCCTTCGCCATGGAATACCCTGGGGGGGTCTTGTGGACATGGTGCGTAGGCGCCCCTTCACCGCGGAGGAATTAGTAACGAATGAACGAACACTAGATGATACGAACAATTTGATAATAATTGCATAATGATTTATATAAACTATTTTTTAAATATTAATTTTATGCATTCAAAAAAAAATATCAGGTTATACTATCAGTGATACGAAAGAGCCGATGTTCCAGTGGTTTAATTTATCAAAGTTCCTCCGCAACCAGGGCCGCCTTTACCACTGTCTGGAGAATGAGACTTCGACTTCAAGTTCTGCCAAAACTATCGCCGATTTCACTCGGTGTTCGGAAGCGTTGAATCAGTTGATCCGAAATTCCTTCCGAGAGGTTGGTGGCAGAGAAATGAGGGTATGGGCCCTGTTAATTTCGCCCCCACTCGCATATTCTTCATCGCGTCCTCCCTAAAATTTTGAAGTCTGCAAATAGTCGCTTCTGATATAAGATTTCGCACCCCTGGTCTCTAACCTTTTCCTGAAATTAAAGATATGAGAAGATGCATTTTAATACAGATACCGATATCTCAGAGCGAAATCCATTGATTTCAAGTTCGAACTATTCTTGGTATGATTTCTGTATATCTGAATTCTCCCAAATTATCCGAGATGTAAAAATATGAGCTAGGTTGAAAATTTCTAGTTTAGATTACGTCCTCGCTTGAACGTCTTACAGAACGACATGCCAAAATAAATAAAGAGAAGAATAAATACACCAAGGTACCCTACAAATGACTTGACATCAAATTTTATGAAATTTTAATGTACAGTGTCATAAGGTAAAATAGTCCTTATCAAAAATTACCTGCATAGGACTTACCTATGATGCCGCCACTAAGGGTGGAGCATGTAAGCTCCCGGTTCTCAAGCTCGGACTACGAACACACAAAACATAAAGAAATACACATGCTTAATTGCTCAATTTATTTTAATATTTTACTTAATAGATATCTATTGTATCTGGAGTAACTATGCTATAATTAAATCAATTATTAAAAGACACATAATACTAACAATATTACATTAATATATATATATATTTACACACATAATAACGTTGACTTAAATTTCTTAAAAACAGTTTCCTTTAAACAATCGATAAAGAATAGTTCTTACAGTTCAATATTACGAACTCGTTCATATGGTCTACTCATACGAACTGGTAGTCTATTAATTTAATAATTGTAAAAGGTGTGCCTTCCGTGCTAATAGTGACAATTGAAAGTTGGTTACCTTTTCTCTTTGTGTTACGTGCATATTCGTGCTATTTCAATGATGTAGGAACACCGTTACACATCTAACTGTACTCGCTACCATTTTGTTGCTCACGTTCTATATACACTTTTCACAAACCCAAGAAAACATGATGCTGACTCGTTCGAAAGTTTTTTAAGTCGACTAAAAAACCTCAGGTGCGTCTAGGACGCTGTCGCAAAAATTGCATCTCCTGGAAAGTTCTAGAACATTCTCTCAAACCTTTTTCTTTTCACATTGTAGTGTCGTTGTTGATTCGTTGAAGTGAAGAAGGGGATGCGCTGCTTATTTATGTTTGTATTGCCATTGGCTCCCTCCGCAGCATTTAAATAGCTCATTAGCTAGGTTGGCATCCGCAATTGGAATTGGAAAATGGCTAGGTTGGCATTTGTAATTGGGTGGAAACATGTAATACAAATATTGTGTTACATGATATCCCCCCTTGCAGAGAGAAAATTTCAGCACACGGTAAACATCGCACTGAACACATATGTGTACACATTGCGCCCACTGTGGAAATGTTGCTTTGATCCACTGCACATATATCTGTCACAGAAATGCAGATCACCGCATGTAAGACACACTATATTGTAACATTGACATACATATATCGGTGCATTACAACCGACATGTCACTAAAATGAAGGAACTCACTGTTCGGAAGATACACCATATCGTACTTGGTAACACATATATTGGTGTACATGAAGAAATTATGACTGTTCGGAAGGCACACTATATTGTCACATGGAATTATCACGAGCACGGAAGACACCTTATTGTCACATGTAATTATCATGAGCACGGAAGACACCTTATTGTCACATGGAATTATCATGAGCACGGAAGAATGAGTCACCATCCTGTGACTTAATTTTCAATGTTCCGGTACTTCAATATTTATATTTTCATTGTGTTGCTTAGTACAGTCTATTGTACACTTCAAATGAAGACTATCATAATTGTTATTTGCATTTCTATTTATATACAAGTTCACAACATTACATTAAACTATACACAATTCATTACCTTGATCTCTCATTTTCACAGACGTAAATAATTTTTCGACAATTTTTTTAGCTGTATATATTTCTTATTTGTTACAATAATTAACATGTTATATATTTTTGTGTGTATCAATCATGGCTAATTTGAACCCCATATTTATCATATTACATCGCGGCATTTAAAATATCACATATCTCTACTCATTTCGCTACTCCAAACTACTGTGCATCTCATAATACGCACTTTAAATTTCCTTTTCGACTGCACTTTCGTCTGACACAACTGCGCGGGAGGAAAGGAGAAAAGAAAAAAGAAAAAATTTCGCTTGACCCGTAGCTTTCTTCTGTTCCTCTCAACGCGTTTCTATGACAACTGCGAATCTGTTGACCCCTACGGCGAGCCTTAAATGAGTGTCTTCATTGTTTGCAGAGCGCAAACTTACGTAAAAGGGATTTTAACTGCCTTTGCATGTATCGCTAAAGATTAACCGTTATCGTGCAACTTTGGCGGTATCGTCTTCTCAAGCGCGGGCTTTTAGACTGTCCGGTGGTGAATGTACGAGCTAACATTGACGTGGGAGGTTTTACGTGTATCCTTTTAAGGAATTTACTTACAGTTATATTTTATGTGTATCATATTATATATTTATTTTACATATGTTGTTATTAATTCTATTTAATTTAACATATATATATATTTTATCTTATGACCTTAACACAGATCTGACTGTTGAATTATTATTTTGATTTCATGTACCTCTAATTTATTGGATTTATTTATCCCTTGTTGCAACAACGCGTGATATATTATTTTATGTGTAGTATTATGAATATACCATGCTTTTGTTATGTTATTGATACAACTGACTTTATGTTCCCGTTTCAGCATAACTTTACATATTTATTTATTTCAATATAATTATTTTATATTTAATTTTATCTGTTATTTCTTTTTATTTCCAGTGATGCTTAATTAATGCATTAATTTCTTACTAATACTCAATTATTTATCATTTACATACAATTTCTGCATTTTCCTAAATGTATTTTATTTTTATATACCGGCCGGTATTTTTAACTAACTATAATTGCCTGCAATTATAATTTTAAATTTTGATACATTGATTGTATGCTTACAATAGAACTTTTTTTGTATTATTCACGTACTATGCAGGGGAGATTTTCTCCGATGTTTATTTTTAGCCTGGCTATTTATTTTGAAGGTGACTAGCTTTCGCCGTACAATGGCCATATATGGAGCTGTTACGCTGACTGTGACGGCTGGGAAATTAATCCTACTCATTCAAGTTTTATTAATCCATATATGTAATTAACTTTTATTTTGTTTTCCAGATTGCGTGTTTTTGTAAAAGGTCTGTATACACTATTTATGCAATATATATCTATTAATTTACTAATTATTATTTACATCAGCTGTGAGTGTTTATTTTGACTTCACACTTTTATGTATTTATTTATTTATGATTTTGCTTTTATTCTGTCAGCTTTTTATGAGGTATTTAATTAATAATTTTATGATTTTGAATATCCTGTACTTGCTTTTACCATGTTCCATGACTTTATTTTGAATTTTATTAATTATGTTATACTATTTTTTCAAGACCCGCACAAGAAAAATGAAAGAGAAAAAAAGAAAAAGGAACGATATCGGGAAGAATTCCATCCCACACATCTTTATCATTGGAATGTCTACCTTGATTTAAGCATCTATCATTGGAAGACTTGTATTTTTGATGCCCACTACTGACTGTTACCACCTTTCGTTTTCAAGCAAGACAAATTGCAAGTAAGTGAAATTTAATTATCTCTCTCCTTTTTTTCTTCTAACACCTTAGTTTATTTTATTTTAGAACATTGAGGGGTATTGTATGTATTATTTATCATTTCTACATATTTTTTCTGATATTCATTGCTCTATTCATAAAATGTATCCATACATAAATGTTTATTTATTACCTATATTTTTATTTTATACTCATATTTACAAAATCCTCGTATTTACAAAAATTTTATCCTCATATTAATTTTACAAATATGTTATCCTCATATTTATTTTACAAAATATATTATCCTCATATTTATTTTATTTTATAACTGCCCTACGAGTTCGTAGGTCCGAATCTCCCTGCTCTTATCCCCACTTACATAGTATTTGACAATGTCCATTTTTATAATGTAGACTAATTTTTATTTTGTTTGGAAGGGAAAAAACATTTATTTACTATTTTCTTTCACTTCAAAATTTTCCGAGTCTCCGTTTTTATTTTGTTCTCAAACATTTTAATTTCCTGAAATCATCATTGTATTACATATTATTTATACTTCAGATATCTTTTATTTTTTTTTTTTTTTTTTTTTTTACGTCCACTGAATTATTTACTTTACTTATATTTTCTAAGATTAAATTTATTTATTTTACTTATATTTTCATATAAATTATTTATCTTTTATCATTGTCCGTTCATTTATTTAATATCTACTTGCATAACAGGGACGGGAATCTAGAACTTTTTAATTTTGCTGTACTGCTACTTGATGAAACGCTGATAATTTTAATAAAATGGGCTGGCGCTAATACTTTTACGTTGTACACGTTGATACTTATTGACAACATTACTGCTAACCAGTCAACCCGCTGATAAACTTTCCTACTGTTCTTTTTTTTTTGTTGTTGCTGTTGTTGCAGAAAAATCCATGATTTAAAAATTCCTATCCGCTGGACTTGCCTTCCTCCAGACAATTTTTTTGAAGTTTTATTTAATTTTGCGATTTTGTTGACTACCGTGCATTTTGGATAACTATCATGCCTATCCTCACACTAAGTCTTCACTACTACACACTTTTCCTCAACACTACAGTTTTCACAATATACCATACATAATATACAATACACAATACATACTAAAATAACCATATACTTTTGCTGCCCTATGTTTTGCACATATTGTGGCACTATGCTATTTGTAACACACTTGTTGTCTATTTACTTATTTATCACTTAATTTTGAAAGTTGCTCTATCTACATAAATTTTCTATTATTATAATTATATTCATTTTCTTTACATTAACCAAAACTATCTATTTGTAGACTACCTTCCAACTTAATTTTTACATTTACTGTAGACTACCAAAATTATTTCAAAATGCTTTCCAATTTAATTTCAAAATATTGTAGGAAACTAATATATTTTATCATACCATCTAATTTACTTTAAAAATCATTATAGACTGCTACACATCTTGTAGAATGCTTTCGAATACTATTTTTTGCGTGTCCTCAGATTATAACATCTCGGACTCTGATAATTATGATTATTGGCGTTATATTCTTTGTTTACATGCGATTGACTTCTGTCAACAGTTCGCCGTGTTTGTTTATTTTGTAAATACTTTTTACGCGGTTCTGCTTTATATAATTTATTCGCGTGAACAACTATCCATTTTTTATTTGGATCGTACATAGGTGTGATAGCGTAATTATTGTTACGAATCACCTTTACGATGCGAAATGGTCCTTGAAATTTTTTTTGTAATGCTGTGGTGGGTCTTAGGTTTTTTAAGTACACAATTTGTCCTTTTAATAATTTCTGCTGTCTAACTCTTTTAAAAAATTTTTCTTGGCGACTTTGGGCTTGAATTTGTTTTCGTTTTGTATATCTATTAATTTTTTCCGCTAAAGTAAGTGCTTCACTGACGTCATTATCATATTCAGTTTTAGTTAAATTCGGACTGTCATCAGGGTCCGCTATTTCCAGATTATTTTCTCCGGGTAATTTCAAATCTCTGTCAAACAGCTAAGTGGGGACCTGTTCTGCCAACTACGGCCTTCAGGTTTTCCCCCCCACCGCTGAGAGTCGTCCAAGGACGACCCAGCTGAGGTCCAGAAGAGGCACAGTGGTCTAAAAATTGACCGGGAACCCGGGGCAAGACTAACGCCAAAGAAAGGAGCAATTCTTATGGACCCTTGACCACACACACCACACCTAGAGAGCAGCCAAAGTGTGAACAGGGCCCAGGGCACTCCTGCCGAGGGTTCCTCGGCATGGGTGACCCAGGCCAAGCCCCCTACTCCCTGAGGAGAAAGTGGGGCACAGAGACGGTGCGTGAACGACACAGTTGCAATGCAGTGACCGCCCAAAAGAAGCCGAGAAAGACCATTAAGGTTAACCAAGGAGGATACGTAGTTTAGCAGAGGATTCCGACTTTCTACCCCTCGGTAGTTATGCAGAGGCAGTATACAACTTAAAGAGGCGCCGTCGTAACCCGGACTTATACCCGTACTGCCGGGTTAACTTAACCTATTAGAAAGAAGAAGAAGAGGACGAGGAAAGTGGCAACAATAGCCAGGGCCGGGTGCCGGGCACCAGAGTACTGGTCACACCAAGGAGGAGGAGATTGCTCAGGAAGAGTGCAGAGCAGAAGCAGGTGCACAGCAAAAATAGGAGGGTAACAGTTAAAATTACAGAGCTGTTAGCTAGATTTTGAACTAATTAAAACTAATATAAACTATTTGAACTTAGATAAACTAAATAGGGAGCTGGGTTAAAGAACTAAGGCAGGAGCATATGCAATTAAGCACAAACAAGAGAGTAATCTAAGATAATCTATAAATAAGATATTCTAAGCTAAAATACTAAAATCCTAAACAAGCCCAAGCATACAGGGCTACTTACCAAGGACACGGGCAGTCCGCGCTGGAGCTGAAAGGGAAGGGTTAGCGGCTGATGGCCAAAGATACCAGATGTATCAAAAGGGCCGGCATACTCACCCACCTCCAACAACCACCTGGGCGAGTCCCGCCGTGAGCCCGGGAAGCAGCAGGGGAGCCTGAAAGGGAAGTTATTAGCTTACATACCTGGGAACGGGAATGATCGTGACTTGCATCAGGCAGACGTCCTTAGTGATGCTAGGTCTGTGAGGCTGTAAAAAGCTAAGGAAAAGAATGAACTATTAAAAGCTGCAAGGCAAAGGGTTATATTAGCTGAGGTTGACGTGCTGATTCTACTAGACGGGCCAGAGTCCAGGTACACCAAGCACCAACATGGTGCAGGAAAGCTATGCTGCAAACCAGATGGTCGCAGGGATAATTCCCCTGCTGGCCAAACGGGACCGGTGCCTCGATTTGAGGTAGCGGACCTTAATAATGAAGACACTGCCACATCTCAGGTGGACGATACCATAAATACCTAAACAATTAACTGCCGCATCTCAAGTGGGCTACACCAAAAGTCAACTACTGGGACAATCCCCCAGTGAGAAGAGGGAACAAGCCTAATATGTAAAACTGCCACAACTCGGGTGGACAACACTAACTTATAAACTGGGACAGTCCCCCAGGGAGAACCAGAAACAAGAGAAGAGGAGAAGGATGTCACGCAGGCAAAAAGGGTGAAGAAGGAAAAAGGAGTGCCTAGGTGACAAAAGCAGCGAGAGAGGTCCAGAGGAGAGTGAAGAGTGGTCCTACCAAGGTAGGGTACACTGGGGGAAAGGCCTCCCAGTGTCGGAGTGTCATACAGGAGTAGAGGTCCTCTCCGAAAAATCAGGTGGGAACTTCCTTCCACCGATTCCCAACCACATCCTCCCCTAATTTCAAATCTCTGGTAAGAAACAAAATAGCGGGACTGTGGTCTATATTTGCGCTGGGTGTTGCATTATGAAATAATTTTACATATGGCAAGACTTTGTGCCAATTAAATGTTTGGTCAGCCATTGCTGCCAAAGAATTTTTTATTCCTAAGTGGCTTCTTTCTAAAATTGCATTTGAGCTAGGTTTGTAAATAGACGTATATTTTATTTTTATATCATGTTGCTCTGCGAATTTTTTAAATTCCTCGCTTTTAAATTGCCTCGCATTATCGGTCAGCAGCCACATAGGAACGCCATTATGTGAAATCCAATTCGTTAGGACCTGTAATACACTCGCAGTTGTAATATTTCTCACGGGTACTGCCTCCAGGAATCTCGAGTAATGGTCTATCATCGTTATGATGTACTCGTGCTGTCCGTTACTTCTCGGTAGCTTCCCTACAATGTCTAATGCCACCGTGTGATTTTGTTGACATGGACGTGGCACATGTTGTAATGGCATAGGTCTTATAGCCTTATTTTTGTAACATAAACATGCATCACATGATGCGCAAAAATTCTTTACATCACTGTATGCTCCTTTCCAGTAATACTTTCTATTCAGAATTTGATAGGTTTTTTCAACTCCAAAATGTGGTGTATGAGCTAACTCAATAACTGCGAATTTTAGACTGTGAGGTATTAGAATTCTGTCCTTTTGCATAGGATTTCTGATATTTCTAGCAGTCTTTATCATAATTAATCCTGTATTTACATCTCTATAGTATTTATTTACATATTTTGGCTGTTTAAATTTTGCATTCAGTCCGTTAATAATTTTCTTTATCTCTCTATCTTTTGCTTGCTCTTCTAAAATTTTGGCTATTGTTATCGCGCTGTCATTAGCAATAATGTTATTTATTAATTTAGTCTTAGTTTGTTCAGAAAAAATTTGTCGCGACATAAAATCACTGGGATTATCTTGTCCTTTAATGTATTTTATATCGAAAGAATATTGTTGTAAATTTAATAACCATCTTGCGATTAAATCATAATTTTGATTTTCTAAGTGTATGTAGTGAGTTAAAGCTTTAGAATCAGTAAATACCGTAAAATGCGTACCATATAAAAAATCTTTGAAATGTATTATAGCGTCGTGAATTGCTAGCAATTCTAGCTTCATGCTCGGATATTTCTTTTCACTGTCTGAAAGTTTCCTGCTATAATACTCGATAGGATGAAAATTTCCGTTCACTGATTGAAGTAAAATTCCTGACGCGGCTACTTTTGAACAATCAGTCGACAAAAAGAACGGCTTTGACATATCAGCTGCCTTGACTACCGGTTTCGATAAAATCGCGTTTTGCAATGTTACAAACGCTTCTTCGCATTTCTCCGTCCATATAAATTTTTTATCTTTCTTTGTTAACTCAATTAATGGGTTGCATAGTTCAGAAAAATTTGGTATGATCTGCCTAAAATAATTACATAAACCTAAAAATGATTTTACTTTTTTTACTGTCGTTGGCACAGGGAACTTCGTTATTTTCTGTACATTATCATCTGAAGGTGTTATGCCTTCCTTACTTATCTTAAATCCTAGAAATTTAATGTTCTCTTTACACATTTGTAATTTTGAAGGGTCAATGGTTAAACCAAATTTAGCTAATCTCGAAAATACCGTTTTTAATTTCTCCAACATTTTCTCGAATGAATTTGCGGCAATTACAATGTCATCTAAATAAAATTCAATTTTCTGATCTTTTAAATCTCCTAAGCATTTCATCATTAGTAATGAGAAATATGCTGATGAGTTTTTTGCCCCAAAAGGTAATCTATTAGGTCTATACGATCCATTATTTGTTATGATATTTAATCGGAAACTGTCCTCAGGTTTGATTTTTATTTGAAAAAACGCGGACTTTAAGTCTATCACCGTGTACAATTTGTGGCCTGCGATGTTGTGCAGATTGTCGCTAATTTTACCAATATTTACGGGCAGTAATTCAGTAATCTGATTTAATAATCTGTAATCTACGGCTAAACGATACTTTTGTACTTTATCTGTATGACTATTATTAAAATTGCTTTTTTTCTTAATTAATATGCATGGGAAGGCGTAGTTACTGTTAGACTTTTCAATTATTCCTGCTTCACACAATTGTTTTATCTCACCTTCTAGTACAGGTTTTAACCTTTTTGGCAAGGGATAAGGTTTACACTGTATTGGGTACTGGTGTAGTAAATTAAATTCCGGTACTATTTCTTCTGTCATTCCCAGCGTTTTGTATGATTTCGAAAATACATCATAATTTTGCAACAGTAATTTTAGCAATATGAGTTTTTCATTTTCTTGTAAGTGATCCAGTTTAAAATCTTGCGGTGTTAATTCCGCTTTTCGTAAAGCTGAAATGTCCATTTTTTGTGGATCATTTAAGCTTTCGATATTGTTAATCTGTAAAATTTTATCAGTATCATGTTTCTTTTCATAAATTTCAAACTGCGGTGTTACAGTACCAAATATCATATTTTTATTTAGATGAATCTCTTCTTCTGTTTTGTTTGTTAAAAGAGTAGAAATAAATTTTCTATTATTTACATAATGTAAAGAATGCTCAGCGTGTAAATCTTTTAATGAATTTGTAATATTTAACAATACCTCCTTATCCTCAAAATAGTTTTCATTTAATTTTAATTTTATTGATTTTGTTTCTTGAGGGAGTAATTTAATTTTATGCGCTAAGCTTGCATTTAAGCATTGAATATGTTCAACTCTTGTATTATTATTTTCTGGTTGCTGTGCTTTTTTCTGATTTTTGTCTTGAAATGGTATAGATATGGATTCTTTGACAAACTTTAATATTAATTTATTTGTGTCAATTATGGCATGATGATTTTTGAGAAAATCAAATCCTAAAATAATTTCATAAGGGGTGTTATTTAATTGTTTAGTTATGAAAAAAGAATTTTTGCATCTTTTGTTTTCAATTTTAAAGCTAAAGCTGATACATTTTGAAAATTGAATGTTTTCTTTGGTCATAGTCTGTATTTTTACTTGTCTAGATAAATAGTTAATTTTAATTTTATTTTTGGTTTTTTGAAATATTTGATCTGATAATAAACTGACACTTGCGCCACTATCTATGAGAGCCACTGTTTTTATGTTCTCTAAATTTATGTTAATCATTGGCAATGCGTCATTCTGTCCATATGTTGAATTCAGTACATGTTCATTTAAATTTTGTGCATCCTTATGAATTTTGCTTGCAATTTTATGGGATCTCGAATCCTTATTTGATGCCTTATAACTTTCTATATGTCTTTTATTTCGAGGTCCCTTTCTTAGTTTAAATATTCATTATTCTGATATTGCCTATGATTGCTTTCATAATGTGGTCCATTATTCTGATATGATCTTCTGTTATTACTTTGAAATTGTCTGTTGTTATTTCCTGCACACCGCCGTATTCCCCGGTTATTTATGAAATTACCTCTTCTGAAATTCGCCCTACTATAGTGTGCATAATTATTTTGATTAGTGGGACTTTGTTGATAATTGGTGGTTTCTTGACTGCTGTTTTCATTTGTGAATGCCCTTTTTAAATTATTTTGTACTTTTTGCAGCGTAAAACATTCTGACATCCAGTGATTGTTGCGACCGCACGCTATACAGAATTTCTGTGGCGGCTTTTCTGCATTATTTTCAGTTTTTACATGATTTATTTCTACATTCTCAATTATTTTATTTTCTATTTCAATACTATTTATACAATCACTATCTTCCTCCAATGCGGATTCTATTACTTCAGCTATTCTCACTGCTTCCTCAAAAGTTTTCGGATCTTTTTTTTTTATTTCTGTTCTTAAATCTTCTCTGACTATCTGTAAAAATTTGGTGAGTTTAATTTTCTCTGTAATTTTTTTTACATTTGCGTCCATTGTTTCATCTACTTCTAGAAAAATTATCGCCTGGTTTTCGATTTCTTGTGCAAGCTCCTTAATTGTCATATTTGGTAAATGTTTCAGATTGTTAAAATTGTTGTGTTTTTGCACTAATGTTTGTTTCCTTTCAAATTTGTTTTTTAATAACTCCATGAATTTTTCATATGATTTTTCCTTTTGCAGAGCAATATTTTCTGCTAGAAATTGTTGAGCCTTTCCCTTTAATCTTGATTTGACAATTATGATTTTCTCTTGTTCGGACCATGATGTTAACTCCGCTATTTCCTTAAATTGTATGATGAAGAAATTGACATTATTTTCTTTTTGTCCATCAAATGATGGCAACATCTGCATAATTGGCAACGATGTATTTTGCTGCGCTTGATTTGCGGGCATCTGTATCTGGATCGCATTATTTGCTACAGCCGAATTATCTGTTATACTGCTATTTACATTAATCGGCGGATCTTGCCTCGCTCTTTTATTTGTTTGCCTGGTTTTATTCGGCGCCATGATTTACTACACTGTTATACAATTCTAACTCTATATTAAATATTTATGCTAATACATACATATATATACAATCATATAATACATATTTAAATTATCATTTTCATGCATTTTCTTATCATTCTACTGAGTTATATCTCATTATTAAATTCATTGTTAAATTCAATATTACATTCCGCTTATTATTAAATTCACTTTTATATTCAAACTCATTATTAAATTTAATATTATATTCAACTCATTATTAAATTTAATATTATATTCAAACTTATTATTAAATTTAATTTTGCCTTTTACTTATATTTTTTACTTTCTCTTATGAAAATTAATTCTCTCCGAGCTTGACCACATACGGCACCAATTCGCGCGGCGACATCATGTCATAAGGTAAAATAGTCCTTATCAAAAATTACCTGCATAGGACTTACCTATGATGCCGCCACTAAGGGTGGAGCATGTAAGCTCCCGGTTCTCAAGCTCGGACTACGAACACACAAAACATAAAGAAATACACATGCTTAATTGCTCAATTTATATTAATATTTTACTTAATAGATATCTATTGTATCTGGAGTAACTATGCTATAATTAAATCAATTATTAAAAGACACATAATACTAACAATATTACATTAATATATATATATATTTACACACATAATAACGTTGACTTAAATTTCTTAAAAACAGTTTCCTTTAAACAATCGATAAAGAATAGTTCTTACAGTTCAATATTACGAACTCGTTCATATGGTCTACTCATACGAACTGGTAGTCTATTAATTTAATAATTGTAAAAGGTGTGCCTTCCGTGCTAATAGTGACAATTGAAAGTTGGTTACCTTTTCTCTTTGTGTTACGTGCATATTCGTGCTATTTCAATGATGTAGGAAAACCGTTACACATCTAACTGCGCTCGCTAGCATTTTATTGCTCACATTCTCTAGACACTTTTCACAAAACCCAAGAAAAAATGATGCTGACTCGTTCGAGAGTTTTAAGTCGACTAAAAAACCTCAGGTGCGTCTAGGACGCTGTCGCAAAAATTGCATCTCCTGGAAAGTTCTAAAACATTCTCTCAAACCTTTTTCTTTTCACATTGTAGTGTCGTTGTTGATTCGTTGAAGTGAAGAAGGGGATGCGCTGCTTATTTATGTTTGTATTGCCATTGGCTCCCTCCGCAGCATTTAAATAGCTCATTAGCTAGGTTGGCATCCGCAATTGGAATTGGAAAATGGCTAGGTTGGCATTTGTAATTGGGTGGAAACATGTAATACAAATATTGTGTTACATACAGTCTTGTAACTGAAACGGATACTACATTCCACACACAAAAGGAAGTTACGTCAAAAATGGTGTAGTCGTGTTCGGAGTGCACGATGTGTGCAGAGTCGTCGGAAACTTGATTTAACCCTATTCAAAAATTTTCTCTATACATTATCATGCATTGTAAGGAAAGTCGCCAATTGGAACAGGCAGACCCTATTGAAACATGCGTAATATACCATTAATTTAATAATTTATTTGAATTCCAATCCATTTAAAATACTTCAAAGCAAAATTCTGCATTTGTTTTTATACTCAATTTTACCAATTTTGCACCATTTCCATTAGCGTTGTTTTCATTAATTGGGCAAAATTATCATCAATTTGTCGACACGTTCATCAATTTGGCAACATTCTATAAAATTTGTCAATTTTTCACCAACATTCAATGATTAAATTTGCCTTAATTAAGATGCTAAGTTAGAGAATAGATTAACGTTTTCTTATCTCAATGTTTTCAATGGTCATTTCGTAATATGTGGAACATAAAAATGCAAATCCAATATGATAAGGACATAACTCTGATTTTAAAAAAAAAATCACTTTCCAATAAAATGCTTATATTTTTGTCAAAAATATGTGATATTTTAAGACTTTTAGCATTTAATGCAAGACTGTGACGTAGAAATTCAAATTTTAATAGCCTGCTCATCTTATTTGTGAACTTATTAGTAAATTTCTTCAAAATCAGATAAATTTTTCATATAAAAACGCTATCTAAATAAGGAGAAAAAAATGCAAAAGTAACTACATTTCTTTTAAATTTAAAAGGGTGTGCCTTCAAAAGATATAACCATTACTTTTGTACATAAATTATTTTTGTAATTGGGTATAGTGCAGCGCCTTCACCCTGTGCCCTTACTTTGGTCCTTAATTATCATAAATCATTTGCAATATAATTATTGCGCTTTCCAAGCACTAGGAGAACAAAGTCATTTATAAACGAAATTTATTTGTTCAAATATTTATAAATCTCTCAACATGTGACCTGTCAGGCCTTATCCTCATAATTCTCTGATAATCTCATCTTTCAAACAAAGGGTGAGAAATGAACGGAGATTAAGCTGGTAGGATTGTATGACGAAGAAAAATGCCGCTGCAGTATTAGATCTAAATAACTTTCCCAAAACTTTCATCTATCTTCAAACAAATACGTTATCATACTTAGTATACAGGGTGTTTTAGAACAGTGAACACTGCGAGTTTTTTTATCGCTGTTTTCATTCAAGTTTATTTTATGTAAATATTTCAGTAGAGTAAATACTTTAGTAAATATTTCAGTAGTTAAGTAACTATTTCAGTAGTTGTATGTAAATATTTCAGTATCATTCATCGATTTATAAATATTATTTAAGCATCCACTTGAATATTCTGCGTAATTGTTTCTGTTGCATAATTGTTTCCACTTCTGCTGCACTACTGCCGCTCTGCTTCATTACTGCATAACTTACTCTGCTACATAACTGCATAACTGACTCTGCTGCATAACTGTATAACTGAGTCCACTGCATAACTGTTAACTATTTAAACTATGGCGATGTTCACTAATGCCGAGCTCTGTGAGATGAGTATGATTTACAACGAATGCAACCGATCTTCTAGTTATGACCGCGACCGATTTCAAAAATTAAAGTTAACGCTTACTTTTTATTAATGGGAACGCTTTTAAGATTTTGTAAGAAATTATCTGAAAAACAAGCAAAATTACAATTATCAGCTTTTTACTTCAATTAAGGTTTAAAATAACTGTTAATCAGGCTCACTTGTCTGTCCGTAATAGTTTTAAATACGAAATTCTGATAAAAAAATCGTTTAAAATCCCTTCTAAGTGATTCCACTGATCCAATTCAATTTGTGAGCGGTCCCTGGATTCGCGCATTGCAGTGATTATAAGCGTATAAAAAAGCCAAATAAAATAAATGATGCCAGAAAATTTGTCAATTTATTTTGTCTTAAATTTGCACTTTTGAGATATTTTTTTACCTTAACTAAATGATGTTGAGGCAACATTTTTGCAATTTAATTCCTTTTGCTAAAGAATATATGCTAAAGAATATTTCAGTATAAAGTTTTTATTATTTTTACAAAAATGTTGAACATAATTCAATATAATATTCCATAGATCCTACCTTGTTTAAAGAATTTTTGCAATTTGATCTACATATCTACAACCGACGGTTCAAAACATATTCCACTGTTCACTTTTTATGAAACACCATTTATATAATCCTATAAAATCAAAATAGGCTTTATTAAAAAGTCTTTGCTTAACGTTTTAAAAGTTGTTAAACAAAAAATCCCCATGCAAATGTTTTATATCAAATTACATTTACTGCTGCGGGGAAAACATTTTGAATAATTTCGACGTTAATAAACAGCTGCCATATACCGAATGTGAACTTTACACTTGTAGCATAAAAACATACATGTGCCGTAATTTTATTAACTAAATTGTTGGGGATCAGCAAGCAGTCATACAACACTGATTCACTTTTCCTGTATCACATTTCAGATAAACTATAGAAACGCTCTTCTTGCATCAGAATTGAATTCATAACATACACTACAAAACATTTTGCAACATTTACTCATTTATTTTAGCTACATTGTTGATAATTTCGGCAAACTATAAGAAAAGACGCAATTAGAGGCGTTCATGAAAATTAAAGCTTCATTTCCGAAATATCCAGTTAATTTTTGTCTACCGAAATATTTTAGTATATATTTATATATAGTGATTCAAAACGATAATGAAAAATTGTAAGGGGTTATAACACACTTAAACTAACACTTTCCGTCATACAGTGCATGCTCATAACGCATGCGGTTAACCGCTGGAAGGCGCTGTCCAGCCAACGCTTTAAGCGCCTGTTGTCAATTCCAACTTGAATTTCTGAAGAGATAGATTGATTCACGAATCAGGAGAACGCCGACCTGCATTTCTTGTTCGGAGCTGCGGACGGGAATGTTAAAAAAGCCGAATCCGTACGTGGTTCCAACACGAAGAAGCGCCACATAATGTCAGCTTGGCTGTGCGAAACGTCTTGGCTGCAACATACCCAGGATGGTGAATTTGCCAGTGATCCCATCATTTGGCGGCATTATCGCCCGATCTCTCATGTCTGGACTTTTCCCTATGGGTCCACATGAAAAGTTTCATCTACGATAGCTCGTCAATTCCGGTAAGGACCTTGTTGCCAGGATTTCTGCTGCTGCTGCTACTCTACGAGGAGTGTCTGATGCTTCAGCTAATGTACGACGTTGCAGATGTGAGGCCTACATTCATATTGACGGTAGCTCGTTTGAGCAGTTTCTGTAAGCCATTCATTACCATTTGTTTTGTAATTTTTTCGACTTCTTGTTTGGACCAGTTTCTACAAGTTTCTAGTTAAAGTGTGTTCTGTAATTTTTTTCATACTTCCTCTGTTATTCTTGTGTTCCATCATTTCATGCAACAATACCTGCTAGCCCCTAGTGCTTAACCTCTTAAGTTACTACTATGCATTGTATGATGAAAATTCTTTGTTTAGGTGTTGTTGTTGTTGTTGAGACCCAGACCGTCCGACCTACGAGAAAGGTGTAAGGTAACTGTATGGACGGCCGGGAAGTGCCTCCCAATTTAGACCGGAACCCAGTGGGGGAGGCAACCACAGGGACCGTACCCTCCTTCCCCTACCACCAACCTCTCGGACGGACTTACGGACCCACATGTTTAACGTGATCGTACTCCGCATGAACACGGCGGCATTTATGGCAGCGTGCAAACCACGGGGATACCGCACCCGATATGGCCAACAGCGCCCGATGCTGCTTCACTTCGGTGATCTAACGAGAACCGGTGTTTTCAGCACGGTACGGCCGTTGGCCCCTTTGTTTAGGTGTGTCGAAATATTATTAGTTTCAAAATTATTAAAATATTACTGGAACGCTTATATATTTCTTTTTATCGTTTATTTTCATTTTTATGTAAAATAAGAATGTCAAATAATTTAAACATTTTGAGCTAAGAAAGATATCTCAATTTTCCATACTCTAGGTATTTAAATTCCAAATGCCAAAAATTAAATTTGTTTTCGGTCATATACGTATCTTTTGTAATGCAAAATGTTATGACTGAAAATTAGCACTTTTTGGAAACTTTAAAAATTCCCTTCCCAAAAAATTCAGTTTGTTTCCGACATTAAGTTTTTCCCGTCTTTGCAACTCTTTTTAGATAATCTCAAAATATCACAATTCATTCTGTTACTCTATGTACAACAAATAACTGGTTCTCCCATAGCATGCAATCAAATTAATTTCCCAGAGCATCAAAAATGGAGTCCTAATAAAATACTACAAAGGAGCTACCGTCGAAGGCCAAACATAGCCACATCCATCATGATGAAGAAATAATACAGGATTGTTACAGAATTGTAACATAAAAGAGGTCCATTAATTTAGAATTCCAATTATAAGCGATGGTGAAAAAAAAAAAAACAATTTATTTCATAATATGAAGATCTTGCGCCTCAACGCATAAACGACTCCTAACATTTACATTTCTAGATCTAATCAGGAGAGAAAGCTCACCACCCAGAGTTTTATAGACGTTGCCATAAATCGTATATAACCTACCAATAAACGATAAAAAAATAAATGATAGACGATTTTAATATTACTCTCAACAAAATTAGAAAATAGGCATGAATGAAAAGAAATTAAGTGAAATATTTTGAAATAAACAAAGACGGTAATATTTTAACAAAAAAGATCAATCATGCATAAAGCATTGATTATGAAACACTTTCCAACTGCAATGAAATTTTATTTAAAGTCTCTAAATTGCGATGAATTCAGTGGTGATATTTTAAAAATTATTCCAATACTACAATTTATTATATTTGAAAACTTCATTAAAATAAATGAGCTTTATTCAAATAACGTCATCGAAATATAAATTTCCTGGCTCTCTACATAAATATAGTGAAAATTTCATTCATAACATTTTCCCATTAGTTTCATTCAGCAACGATATTTTTTAAATTATCACCATACTACAATAAATTATTTTACTTGAAAACTTAAAATCCTGGAGATAAAAGTACTGTAAAACGCCATGCTTAAATCTTCTTTGTAAACGGAAATAGATTCGTTTGATTCTCTATGTAAAATCAATGAAAGTTTCATTCATGTCAGCTATATTGCAGACTCCAGAGCAAGATAATTTTGTGTTAAAGAAATTCAACAATTCTTATACAACTCTTCTTGCATCTTGATCTGTTTACATTCTCCATACATGAATGTCAGACTTCGTTGTAGAAATAATCAAAATTTGATGATCATTTAAAAACACAAATATTGTAATTGCGTTGTCACAATATGTAGATGCACAGAAAAAAAAATTAATAAATAAAGAGGTTTTAGGATGGATATAAAACTAAATAATTTAAAACGGACTTTAAAAATCACGATTTTGACGCAAGATGGATGGAATTAATCATTTAAATTCAAATAAATTGTAATTTCTCTGTTTCAGAATATACATGCAAAGAAATTAAGCGAAACTGAAGAGGCTTTTTGACGGATACAACACTAAATATAAATTAAAAAGAACTTTAAAAATCACGATTTTGACACAAGATGGATGCCATATTTAATTAATTTTAAAATTGTTCACCTGATCTCGTCATATGATATAGGTTGTTGTTGTTGAGACCCAGACCGTCCGACCTATCAGAAAGGTGTAAGGTAACTGTTTGGACGGCCGGGATGTGCCACCCAATTTAGACCGGAACCAAGTGGGGGAGGCATCCAAAGGGACCGTACCCTCCTTCCCCTACCATCAACCTCTCGGAAGGACTTACGGACCCACATGTTTAACGTGATCGTACTCCGCGTGAACACGGCGGCAGTTTTGGCAGCGGCTGGAATCGAGCCCGGGCCTACTGAGTGCAACTCCAGCGCGCTAACCAATGGGCTACCGCGCCCCCCATATGATATAGGTGTAATTATTATTTTAATTTTTATTTAAAACTACTAAATATAATTTTCTGAATTTTTTTTGTATTTTTTATGAGAGAATCTGCATATTTCTAAAATTTTCGAAGCAATCTGTGATTTGTAAATTCGCTTAAAAAATGTTTGAAAAATTAATTCCCATAGGGTTCAATGTATTTCATTTTTTCAACCCTGGTTCAATCCAAAACTAATTGGGTGATATTAATCATTTATATATTCATTCATAGGTCCCACAGACAGTCTGGAAAACATACTAAAATTCCATTTTGATAAAGTCACTTTTATGGCAGTTACCGTGCTAACGGACAGAGAGACAGACAGAATAAACAAAGTCATAAATACTTTTCAACTGTGCTGTAATATGTTAAAATTTGACTTTTCTGAAGTTTTCAAGAAGTTGAAAATATAATTTAAGTAATAAATCACGATAAATTAATGAATTCTTATTTAAATTGAGTATTAATTGAAAGGGAATAAAAACGAGGAAATAAAATCAATTACAAATTAGGTACATTAAATAAAGTTAAATTACTAACATCTAAAGAGAACGGATTTCCGCCATTGGAAATAAAAAATCTATGGAATAGCATTCATGCGGAACAGAAGAATACGAAAATCCCAAATAAATGCAAAATAAATAATTAAAATTAAGAAGGGTATATTAAGGAGTAAATATGTCTATTGAGCCAATTTAGCTAAACAAATAAAATTCCTAATATAATTAAATATCCTCAGTAACCCAAGTACCTGTGGACTAACAGTCTATTAAGAACTTCGGTTTGAAAGACCAAAAACGAAAGATGGTAGTCCTCAGAAACTAAGGAATCCGTATCTGCTGAAGTTCTATATTCTACGCAAATCTGTTGTTCAATACATCTTATGGGTGGCTTATCTTATGGGTGGCTGAATACCTGCTATGGGTGGCTGAATGCATCCTATGGATGGTTTAATGCATCTTATGAGTGACTCAGAATAAGTAGGATTTACGTGCTCGGTATTGCCATAATACAAATAAGTGTTTAGGTATGTGTACTTATGGTCTGTATAAGGTAAAAGTTATGCACCTACTTTGTTTCGTTACGTCAGACTGAGACAGTTGTAACTTTAGTTTAATAAATAAGTTTGAGCATGTGTATATCTAATGTGTTTCCTTGGCTGTTAAGATTGATTACTCATATATCAAAATCGTGGTTTGAGTTATTGTTGAGACCCAGACCGTCCGACTTACCAGAAATGTGTAAGTAACTGTTTAAATGGCCGGGAAGATCCCCCAAATTAGACCGGAACCCAGTGGGGGAGGCATCCACAGGGACCATTCCCTACTTTCCCTACCACCAACCACTCGGAATGACTTACGGATCCACATGTTTAACGTTCGTACTCGCGGGCAGCCCACTGGGCTACCGGGCCCGGCGTTTTGTGTTGCAGCACATTTAAAAGTTTAGAATTGATATATAGAAAACTAAAATCTCTGCATATTTACATTTTTCGTAACGCTCCAATTTCAGCCAGATACCCCAAAGTTTGATTTTATTCACTTCAAAAAACGATAAATCTTACTGTTATTTTTATTTGAACTTCAATACCTTAAAATACCTTTACAATACTTCTTTTTGTGAATATTTTCTGTCCATAGAGCAAAGTTGACTGTGTGGAAAAAACCCCAAAAAATAATAGTGATACTGAAGTATTATCGATCTTTATAGTCCAGTGGAACCGAAATGGTTTTGCGTTGCGTGACAAACAGCTTTCATTGTAGGTGGGTTTTATGTTTTGCACATTTTCAAAACCGTTTAAAATATTGAAGTATCGAAATTAGAACCGCATTTCAAAAGATTTCAAAATATTAAAATATCAAAATTAAAACCACTATATTTCGGAAAGTAAGATCCAGATCCGAAATCCTTACATATGCCCTTTTAGGACTTTCCCATCGCTGCAAATTACTTTTTATTGCTCAACTTTTGTTTTCAAGACTTATAAACTGGAAAATTATCAATTCTCTTGAACTTGACAAGTCGATTCAGGAAAAAGCTATAAGAGTTTTGTAAAAGTCAATCATTGATCGATATAGAAACTGTTTCCTACTGAATATTTTTGTCCGTTGCTGTTTATATCTATATTTTATAGTTCTGAAGATATTTCATATGAAAGTAGGCAAAATAGGGCAACACTCGCCCGGACATCCCGCTTTTTAGTTTTATTCCAAAAGAACAATTTTTGATTTAAATATTTTTGGGGCACTCCTACTTCAAAGCATAACATATTACCATATGATTTCATTGAACAATTAAAACATTGATATTAAATTATAATATACATAACAAATCTTTTTAAAAAAGATAATACATATCTAATGTAATCTGTTCTATTGTCAGATTGAAATTGTTATCCATGATCTTTACATCATTCTCGACTTGACCGAAACAAAACACATACATAAATACATCCAACTAAAAATAATGCAATGAACATTGCAATTGATACATCATTCCTTGTATAAAAAGTGAAGGAATTAGTCGAGCTTTAGAAAAATAATTGAATCTGATATTGCAAGCGTTGTGATTTAAACGGATTGACAGAGATTACGATCTATTAGTATTTTCTCATATGATGAACCGATTTTTTCTCAGTATTGTAGTCTGAAATATTATGAAAGCAAAAGCGAATATGAAATGTTGTTATTTCTATTCACATATTTTAAAGAAAATCATGGTTTTGAGTGCGTAATTAGAGTAATAAAAGTTAATAAATTTGTCTTGAATTAATATGCTAATTTGAAATGCTCGAAAATTATAAATCCCATTACCAAGGTTTAAAATTGCGCAAAATTTATCCTTCTCATAAATTTTTTAATATGACAACTTTCTCTCTATATTATAAAAAAAGGAGCTGACGCCGAAGCTAACGACGAACCTAAAGCCTCTCTTTGACAAATTTATCTTTTCTTGAGGTTCTATACTTCGTACCGTAAAAACTATAGCATACAAAATTATAAAATTTAATACACTTATGGAGAAAGATTTGGAGAATCCGCTGAATTAAACCGTTTCCGATACATATTGCAGTTTGAGAAACATTTCATGTCAAATTCAAGGAACAAATATTTGAGCTGCGAGTTCGCTTCATGGATAGACTGACCACGAATACAAGATCACAAATTTTTGCAGGCAGGTACCTACATAGTTGATTTTTTTCAGAACGGATCCCTTTTTTAATTTCGATATAGTTTACGAAATATCTTACTTTTTATGCACTTCTTAAGTAAAACAATTTCTTTCACATCATCATGTCCGTCGATTTTCTCTATCTCATACCGCAAAAATTTAACATATAAAACTATGAAATTTGGTACAATTATAGTGAAATATTAGGTAACGCAATGAAATAAACCGTTTACGGATTTAAACTATTAGTTTAAATTATTAGTGTAGCTTGAAATAGCTGGAGAAGATTGCGATACACAATTCGCCTCCTACTCGCTTCTCTCGTCGAGAAAACACTTAAAATGTTATATTTTGTAATATACATCACTAACTGTGGTGAAAGAAAGTGAACATTGAAGTTTTCTCCTTCATAAGTAATAATTAAATCTTTGGGTTGACTTAAATTATAATTTCTAAATTTCCCGTAAATTCTTATAGACGTACGCCATCGGTGCCGCATCAACTCACCATAAATTCTTTGTACGAGTTTTTTGGACATAGCACTGCATGTTGGACTTTCCTTGTCTTTTTGTCATGGCACTCAAACACACTCTAAGTATCGAACGCTGTCGCAAATTGGCAGTCTATGCTTGCCATAATTTTTAAGAACAACCTTTTTAGCCGGTCTTTCGTAAGTGACGTTTTCACTATCTCTCTGAATATGGCTTGTATATGTCCATGTCTCTTGGGCGGCCATTTATCGTTGACTGTGACACCATGACTGAATATTAACTGTAGACTGAATATTGACTACTTCAACATTTCCGAATATCTGAAAGAACTGAAATGAAAATATGTTGAACTTTCTCTGCTTGGTGCTACATAGTTTCGCCTGAAGTCTAGATACGTCCTCCGTACCGCATTGGTTGCCCTCAGGGCGATGCAGCAACACATCTTCATCGGATAACTCGTTAACCAACTTTTATGGTTTCAGTTGTGGGTTTTAGTAGAATTTCTGACTCAACCACAACTGTAATTTTACTTTTATTTATTGTTTTCATTACCTCGAAGGAGCCATGACAGTCGTAAACTGATCACTACGAGTTTGCGCTTTTGTCATGCTTTTGTGATATTTCGTAAATATTTGTACATTAGCAATGCCTAAATGCCACCTGGTCTCAGAGTAATATATATTTTAAAATATCGTGCACTTCATTCACTCTTAATGACTGTTTTATATTACTCACCAAGGAAATAAATTTCTTGAATTCCAATTTAAGTTTATTTATAATACAAAATCCTTTTTCGAGTTAAAACGCCAATCAATCAGCTTCCCTAGTTAAAAATATCATGCAACGCTACTGCTACGCATGCCTTGAAATTTCGATTGGAGTGTACTGCAGCTGCAAAAGCATAGACCCTACCTTATAGGAAAATGAGTATAAGCTGTCGATGAAAAAAATGTTAAGCGCCTCTGGCGAATTGAAGAAGTTAGGATGGCTATCTCGTAAACGAAGCAAGATAGACAAAAATTTTTAATTGCAAATTCGTAGGACGTTCCATGTTTATTGTAGAGAGATGCGTAATATTTACATTCTCTTTTCTGGAGGAAGATCTACAAAAAGTTAGAAAACAAAAGAAATTTAAATTTGTGAGTCAAAAAGTCCTTCCGAAAAGTTGGTGGTAGTGAACGGAGTTACCAATCCTATGGATACGAACCCAACTAAAGTCGTTCCTAAATTAGATGGCATTTTCCTGTCCACCCAGACCTTACGCCTTCGGGTATGTTGAACGGTCTGGGTTAGAATAGAAAAGAAAAACATTACTTGAATATGGATTAGAAGAAAATTACATGAAAGTTAAAGTTTGAATATATTTTAAGAACAGAATAGAAATATGAATTACAATTAAATGCATGCCAAAATGGCCCTCCTAAAAATTACGTTCACACGTTGTTGAGGTATGTTAGAAATTAATTCAGAAACTGTATAAAATTCAAATAATAAAATTTCTTTCAAATGGTTTATTTTTAATCGTGCTGTTCATGCGTTAGAAATTCATTTCGCAGTCAAAATGTAACCAGCCGAATGGGGCACCCTTGAACCGTCCTGCAAAAACACCAAAGCTATTATAGTATATAAGGTTGCACCACTTCAGCTCTTGCCAACAAGAGTGCGTGAGACTGCGATGTCACTCATATCCAATTATCAGTTACGTGCAGTATTGTCCAAAGTTAAAAACGGCACCAGAAGCAATTCCATGCTGCGTTTTATAAAAAATATAAATAGACATACTCAAAATATATTTTTTACTTTGCCTGTATATTACTTAAGTATGCAGTACAGATATATATATATATATATATATATATTCCTAAGATACATAAACAGATTGAATGCGTTTCTCTTTAGATTTTCGAAACGAGATGTTCTAATAAATTCAGTTTTAAATACGATAATTTATATGAATGCGCTCCAATAGTTTTTTGAAGAAGCAATGAACCTAACATCAGCACTATACGCAAATAAACATCGCGTGATTTCTTAATAAATGTTTAGAAATTTATTTTAAATTGCCTTGCCCCAAAAACTGAATATCTAAACAATGAAGCAGATTTATGCCTTTATTAGGGAAGTGCGCTTATGCCTATTTCATAAGCGTAAAAAAATTAAATTATACCTTTTATTGACGAACTTCAAAATATATTACACTTCAAAATTTTTCATTCTAAATAAATTTTTGATCAGAGAATATATATCAATATATCAACATGTAATGCAAATATATGTATAAAAACCGATTGTTTGACTGTTTAACACATTGTATGCCATATATTTTCAGATTAATAAATAAAATGCAATATTGTGATTTGATATATATGCAAATATATATGCAAACAAATGAAATTAATGCACGTGTTTTTAACTTACTTTAGTTAAACGTCTACGTCTTCATCAGATTAATAAACTTCATATAAGACATCAGACTTTCCAAACTTCAGATTATACTTCAGACATTTCACACCATAAAATCAATCCAAACAAAGTAGAAATGTTAAAATAATCATACTATACAGTCTGTCCCACAAAACGTGAATTCTGGAAGATTTTTTGAACCGTTGGTTGTAGTCCCATAGTTCCAATTGCAAAAATGCTTCAAATCAAGTAGGAAGTTCATGAAATAGTAATTTAAATGTTGTACCATGTTTTGAAATTAGTTAAGAAAATTAATTTTTATACAGCTCCTCTCTTTAATGGATTGCTTTGTAAATCCTTACTTCGTGCTTTAATTGTATATCAAAGGGAGCACAACCCAAGAAAACTTACACTAACTCTGTCGCAGGGCGCGGTAGCCCATTGGTTAGCGCGAGTGAGTTGCACTCTGTAGGCCCGGGTTCGATTCCAGCCGCTGCCCAAACTGCCGCCGTGTTCACGCGGAGTACGATCACGTTAAACATGTGGGTCCGTAAGTCCTTCCGAGAGGTTGGTGGTAGGGGAATGAGGGTACGGTCCCTGTGGATGCCTCCCCCACTGGGTTCCGGTCTAAATTGGGTGCCACATCCCGGCCGTCCAAACAGTTACCTTACGCTTTTCTGGTAGGTCGGACGGTCTGGGTCTCAACAACAACTAACTCTGTCGATGTAGCCTCTAACTCCCAGTTATAGAATTTAGTGCCGATATTTGAACAGTATTTAGTTGATTTTTCATTCTAAACCTGGTCTTTAAACTACACTGGAGGACCGTAACTAAATAAATTTTTAGTTGCTCCCTGATATATTTTTCCTGATATATGTTCCTAGGCCATAGGCTCTGATAAATCTTGACCATCCGTGGTGGAAGTTACCCACTTTATCTTTAATTTTCCTTAATTTAGGGATGGACGTAAGATTTACATTTATAATTACACCAAAGTATTTAAGATCTTATACATATTTCGTTCTTCTTCCATCCCAATTTAATAGAGTAATTAAGATTTAATTATTTGTAATCTTTTCTTCATGTGGATCATAGTAAAACAAGTTTTATCGTAACCGATGATCAAGGAATATTCATTAGCCCATTTTTCAATATTATTCATGATATTCCTATAATATAAAATCTGTAGGAAACCGTCACTTCCACCTTAGCAATGACATCATCTGAGAATGATTTTATCTTTCCAAATTCTGTTTCAAGGATGTTATTGACTGTAACCAGAACACGAGACTTGAACTTGACCCTTGTGGAATCCCAACATTGTAATTAATGAAGGAACACCTTCCGGTCCCTTAGGAAATCTTATACAGTTATGCGTAGTGGTACTTGATAAAACTTAAGTTGTCGTATTACATCATTCCACACCATGCTGTTAAAGGCGCTCCTGATATCGAAAGAAATAACCCCAGAGAGTCTTTGGCTACTCCTTTGCAAATCGATGAATTTCAACATACTTTTCAACGCATTGACAAAGTTCACGAAGTGTTCTAAAGATATATTCGGTTAGATTCTTCCGGACAGCAACATCCCTCGTCCAATGCTTACGTAAAAATAGCAAACAATAAATCGACAACGATTACGTCGCGTTCTACAGATTTCGTTAGATTGTAATGAATGCCACACAGCAACAGTCTTTGGCAATAGCTCCACGTACGTAATCGTTGGTTCCGAAGACGTCACTGCAACGGTTAGTGTGCGAGGGTGTGGCATCATCCCGAAGAGCGCTGCAGCTCGCCCTACACTCAAGCAGTGTTGTCTAGTGAGGACAGTTCCTGGATATTCGCTCTATCTAATAATTACTGCGAACTTATTCGTCGCAGCTCTCTGGATTTTTTAATGTGGTTGAAGAAAGCTTCAGATTAAACGAATTACTTTATCATATATAATAGTTATTTAAATTATTATTGGTACTTATGGCTGATAAGAACTTTTATCGAAAAAAATTACATATGGACTGTGGGACTACAAATAAAATAAAATAAAGTTTAAACATGAAATGGAGGAATTGGTACCAAAATAAAACCCACGCAGCAAAGTTATTTAAACTGTTGTATCATTTTAGAATCTGCAGAAATAGTGATTTGGAATGAAGCCATCTGCATAGATTTTTACCCCCTGATTCGTATTTTTTGCAAATAAACACTATTAATGCCCCAAGAAAACTCCGATAGCCAAAAAAAGGAGTGGCCAAATGTAGGCGTGGCAATATACAAGACTAATACACTAATACATATTGCGACTATTGTATACTATTATACAGGATTATTAAAAAGGCTGGACTAAACTTTACCAGGTTGTAGTGTACACCAAACCAAGCAATTTTAGTCATAGTATACCGGGTCGGAAATGAAACGTAGAGACGCCAGATGCACACACACAAGAATGACATAGTTATAAAATGACATTTAATAAACAATAATTACAGCAATGGCTCTAAAGAGCTACCGCCAACATGAACGCACGTCTCGCAGCAGCGATGGAGGGATTAGCGTACTCTTTGCAACAGACCAGGCACGTCTCTGACATCGGCAGCAGTGGCTAAAATTCTGGCGACGAGTTCCTCTTCAGATTCAAGGTGAGTGTCAAGGACTGGACTCATTAGATATCTCCACAAAAAAGAAGTCAAGACATGACTTATCGGGCGATCGTGGGGTGCAAGCTATGGGACCCCTTTGCCCAATCCATTGCTCTATAATGCCTTTACGTTTCATTTCCGATCCGGTAAACTATGACGAAAAATACTTGGTGTGATGTGTACTACCACCTCGCATAGTTTGACCCATCTGTGTTTTAATCACAAAGTATAATTAGAGTCACTGATAAGACAGCTTTTTCAAGTTAACCCTCGCGCTTACCTTCTCTCTTTCTGCATGTAAGCAAATACGGCAAAAAAAATAAGTAATCTGATGTATAACACGAAATTTATATTGTTTGTTACTTTCGATCAGTCTTTCCCTATTTCGTTACACAAGCAGACATACATGGGAGTATTGTCTTAAGATAAGTACTATTTACATATTGTATTATAATCCTTCTGATACATTGGGTGTTTTGAAATCTATACACATTTGAACAATGATATCTACACTAGATGATGCCGATCCGGTGGTCGAGCGGTCAGGGGCATGCGTTTCCGTCTGATCGCTGGATTGCCGGGTTGAGGGTTCGAATCCCGCCATCGGGCATAGATGTTGTCATGTCGTAGCCAGACTTCCGCCCTTCGGAGAGCCTCTATAAAAGTGAAGCTGCAAATCCCCTCCCCTTCGCCATGGAATACCCTGGGGGGGTCTTGTGGACATGGTGCGTAGGCGCCCCTTCACCTCGGAGGAATTAGTAACGAATGAACGAACACTAGATGATACGAACAATTTGATAATAATTGCATAATGATTTATATAAACTATTTTTTAAATATTAATTTTATGCATTCAAAAAAATAATATCAGGTTATACTATCAGTGATACGCGAAAGAGCCGATGTTCCAGTGGTTTAATTTATCAAAGTTCCTCTGCAACCAGGGCCGCCTTTACCATTGTCTGGAGAATGAGACTTCGGTTTCCAGTTCTGCCAAAACTATCGCCGATTTCACTCGGAGTTCCGAAGCGTTTAATCAGTTGATCCGAAAGTCCTTCCGAGAGGTTGGTGGCAGAGGAATGAGGGTTTGGACCCTGTTAATTTCGCCCCCACTGTTTTTAGTCTATATTGAGAGGCACTCTTCCGGTAATCCAATCGGATACCTTCCTTACATTTTCGGGTAGGTCTGGATCGAAAGAAAGTTCAACGAAGAGGGGTCCCGAAAGCTCATCATTTGCCTCATCAAAAACTGCCCTATCTGCAGGGAATCACCGTTGACTGCATTTGGGAATTTGCTAGGTAAAACTGTCCTTCTTAACTGTATGTCTGACACACGATCAAAAGATAATATTTTGTAGTACATATATTTCCATGTCATCATAATTATAGATAATCCATTGTAGCTGAACTTGAATGGTAGTAGACCTGATCCAGTAGTGCTATTTGATTCTCAAAGATCAAAATTTCAAAATTAGATTTAAGTAATTTCAGTTCATGTTCTGTCTTTAGAAGAACACATATATTGAAAGCCACAAGAACCAGCTAGAAAGAGGGGCTACTCAAATAAAATTAAGACACTCTCACGGCAGATAATAGGACGCAAGGATCGGCTTAGCGTTTATTATGTGCTCTAAAGAATGAAACAATCATTAACTGCGATGGCAACATTAAAACTTGTTATTTACCTGAATTTTGCTAAGTTTCAAGGGAATTTGACAACTCCAGCTCTTCTACGTAGCTAGCATAGAATTTGCACTCAATTTATATCGGACTGCATTGCATATATATACACTCAAGACAAAAAAATCGACGCACCCTGCAAAATAATCTGATAATAATGAAACTGTACATGCAAACGCCTGTCGACCGAATATGCAAATGATCAAACATTCGCAGCCAATGAATGAATAGTCAGAACTACAGAGCATTGAAACTGAGCTGGTGGTGTATATAAGGCGCGAATCTCGCTTTCAGGAGAAAAAAGTGAGTTGGATTTCGATTGCGTTTGCGTTCCTTGATTGTAACAAAACCTCGCCGGTGAATTCGCGGCCACTACGAGCATATGAAGGAGTCTGAAAGAGGGCGTGCTTTCGGACTGAATGAGGCTGGATGGGCACACCGACGAATCGCTCGGCATTTGAATTGGAGAGATGCAACAATTAGACGATGCAGGCAGGAATGGGTCCGGGATGGCAAATTTCAACGGCAAACGGGCAGCGGACGACCTAGAGCAACGACAGAACGGGAAGATAGAGATATTGTCAGAGCAGATATAACAGCAAGAGATGCGTCGCTATCAACCATCCAACGTGTTGAAGACCCAGGCCGACCGGCTCGTCAACAAGGACATGAGCAACCGATTAGCCGGCCGGAACCATCCAACGTGTGACAAACACGAAAGTGACCACCGGGACCAATAATAGAAGACTACGGGAGCGGAATCTATACTCGCGACGTCCATTACGCCTCCAACCACTGACAAGCATGCATCTCATCAGCGATTGCAATGATGCCGGGACCGATCAACGTGGAATTGTTAAGATTGGAAACAAATTTCCTTCAGTGATGCGTCCCGTTTCGAACTTAGTCCCGACGTCCAGCGCAGACGTGTCTGGAGACATCCCGGATATCGTCAGGATCCTGCTCTTACTGTCACATGCCACACGGCCCGACAACAGGGAGTTATTGTTTGGGGTACAATTTCGTTTGATAGCCGGAACTCTTTGATAGTCCTCCGTGGCACCATCACAGCACCGGGGTACGTTTCCGACATTTTACGCCCCTTTGTATTATCATTATTTTCGCGATACACTGGGTGAACTTAACAGCAGGATAATACCACGCCAGATATGGCACGGCTCTCTATTGAATGTCTGCTTGCTTATTACACAATTCCTTGGCCAGTCAGATCCCCAAATCTCTGGCCTATTGCGCACATTTGGGCTGAGATGGGGCGTCCACTGCGACCATCCTAGAAAGTAGAGGAATTAGCTAGTCATTTGGAGGCCATTTGGAACGACATCACTCAGAAGACCATCAGCCAACTTTATGCATCAATGCCACGTCGGGTAACAACTTGTATCAAGACCAGAGATGGACCAACCCCGTATTAACGCGCGCACTTTGCATAGATCTTCCAGTGCAATATATCATCCAATTGCTCAGCAATTCTAATCATTTCTTTTTTCTGTACATCCACATATCACGTAACAAATTTTGTCTCATTTGGATAATTCTTTCTTGATGCGTCGATTTTTTTGTCTTAGAGTGTATATATATTCAGGGTGTCCCAAAACCATTGACCTCGGCTTTTATTCTTTAAATAATGATCTTAGACATATATAATAAATTACGAAATTGCGTAAAAAAGGTACATAATTTTATGAAATCGATTAAAATTTTCAAGGGAACTAAATTTTAAGAATACTATTTGTATACGGCCCCCGTACAAAAAGATTTCCAATGATATAAAATATGCCCCATTCACTAATAAGGTGATGTCCAATATTTCAGCATTTTATCATAAAATTCCCAGAGATATGAAAAGACAAAAATGCCGACATAAACCACTTTCCGATGCATCGACATGGGTTCTCAGAGGGGAAAAATCATGCCGGCATGTAGCGTTTGATGGTCATAACATAAATAACGAAAGGAAACAATGATTAGATAAATAAATAATAATTTTGCTATTTATTGGTACAAAAGTATTTACACTGTGTAGAAATAATAACTTTAAACAAATTTACAAAGTTTGTTCAAAATGTTTTCCATTCATGTCAATACAGAGCTGAATCCAATATTGTCCAATCTTTCAGCATTTTATCAAAAAAAGTCCCAGAGATATGAAAAGACAAAAATGCAGACTTAAACCACTTTCCGATGCATCGACATGGGTTCTCAGAGGGGAAAAACCATGCCGGCATGTCGCGTTTCATGGATCATAACACAAATAACGAAAGGAAACAATGGTTAGATAAATAAATAATAATTTCGCTATTTATAGCTTCAAAAGTATCTACTCTGTGTAGAAATAATAACTTTAAACAAATTTACAAAGTTTGTTCAAAATGTTTTCCATCCATGTCAATACAGAGCTGCATTCGCCTGATAGAAAGCCTATGATGCATTTCTGCGTTGCGTCATTTGCACTCTTGCTGTATACATTTACATTTTAATTTGTGTTTAATCCCTCACCCATTTTGTTTAAACATATCTCTGGTACATTTTATGATAAAACGATCATCTTATTAGTGTATGGGGCACATTTTACGCAATGGAAGTGTTTTTGTATGGGGGCCGTATAAAAATTTAAATTTTATACTTCTTCAAATGTAATCCACTGAAAATTTTTATCGATTTCATAAAATTCTGTACCCTTTTTTACTCAACTTTGTAAATTATTACATATATCTAAGATCACTATTTAAGGTATAAAAGGTGAGGTCAATGTTTCTGGAACACGCATTATATATATATATATATATATATATATATATATATATATATATATATATATATATATATATATATATATATATATATATATATATATATATATATATTATATATAAGAAGAAAATTGGAAGTTATTAAAGATGTTGAAGTGTTATAGCATTTATGTGCAAAGCAGCTACAAATACTGTACACGATATAATTATAAAAAGTATAAAAATAATTTTAAAATTTGAAAAAAGAGAAGGAAGGCTTAGCGACAAGCTTACTCAATGGCGGTATGGGGTTGTGACCTTACACCCCAGTTGTCAACAGGCTTGTCAGAAATGCCGCGGCATTGCACTCCTGGACGCCTGCCCTGGCTGAAGCCAACCTCCGGAGTGACAGTAACAATTATCACTAGACCGTTGAAAAAGAAAAGTCCAATGATAAGATGAAGACCATTACTGGATGGCCAACTAGTCCTTCAGACTACAATGACCTGTATATATCTGTGTGTTATCGTTCTGCGGTCCTGTTATTCATAGTATGCGAACCTTCATCTACTAAATTGATATAAAATGGATTTTAACTTTGAACAATATGCATTATTGTTACTATATAAATTATCATTATAATGTAGCATAAAAGGAATGGGGTATTGCTGTAGATATGCTTGTTGTAGAAATGTCCTATCAAAATCAATACGGATGTCTTCATTGTTGATAATTCTTTGCATTCTAGCCAATCCCCCCAAGAATACATTCCTAAATATATTCAAGTGAAGTTTGGAATTCCAATTGATCAGACCGTTGATAGGTATATTAAAACTTTTTCTTTTATCATAGATAGTAAAATTTACAGGTATTTTACTGAAATCGATACTTAAATCTAAAAATTCCACTACATTTTTAAGTGCAGCTGGATTTTCTTTCAAAATTAAGTTTGGTGGGTAGAAATCAAAATTCATTCTATAATTGTCATCTTCACATGCGACTATCAAATCATCCACATAACGTAGTTATATGATTTCATTATTAAGATGTGATTGGTTTTCATAAAAATTGAGGTACAGATCTACAAGTATAGATGAACACCCCCCTCCCATGGGGATGCCTTTAATTTGCTGATAGAACGAAATTCCATTAAAAAGGTAGTTTTCTTTGATGACGATATTAATTAAAGTCTTATATTTAATGAATTCTATTGTTTTCTTCAAGTCATATTCTTCATATAAGAGGTTTAGGATATGCGATAGGTCTTCAAGATCAATATTGTTGAAGAGTTCCTGAAAGTCATAGGTTTTAAAGTATAATTGATTTTTGTGATATTTTAAAGACTTTATAACTTCTTGACTGCTCTTGATGATGTAACTACCTTTATTATTAATTTGATGCAACAGAGGTTTTAAGAGTTTAAGTAGAATTGAATTAGCTTTTGTAAGATAAGTATTATAACCGACTGTAACAGGTCTGAAACTAGTAGGGCACTTATGCAATTTAAGAATATTAATTAAGTATAGGTACTTAATTATGCTAGTGTATTTAATACCTGTTTTTTGATATAAGGCTTTAATCCTAGTATTAATTTCTTGGTGGGGAAGGTTAACTTTCCGATATAGCATAACATTTTCATATTTTTCTTTTAAGGTTTGAATGTAAAAGTATTTGCAGGTAAATGCGTAATTGCTTGAAACTTTATCAGTGTATGTAATTATGAACTTATCTTGAATGGTCTTGAGATACTTAATGTTCAATTTGCAATTTACATGCGGTTGATATAAATGTTGATAATAAAACTTGAAGTCGTTGCATATATTCTGTATCGCCATTGTTTGAAGGTGAAGTCAGGTATACTGAAACGAATGGACATATCATAAATAAATTTATCAATATCGTGCTGAAAGGTTTCATTTTTATTGCCTATATGAGGATTACGATATTTTGTACCAAGTTGAAAGGCCCGTATTAAATTTCTATCTTCCAGGACAGCACTATCACCAGTGACAACATGTCCTAAGAGTGGATCTGAATATGGATTATTTTCACAATTACATGCTTTTATATTTTCAGTTGGTAGATTTTTAATTAAGAAGTTATAGTTAAAAATTCTTCTTCTCAATGGAACTTCATATCTGTAGCTTGTCTTGATTTTTAAGTTAAGTATAGGAAGATGATGGTGATGTTCTTTCAAAATTCTTCTAAAAGGATAATGATTGAAAGTCTTGTTTTGAAACAGGATATTAAGATATGCTGTATATTTAAATTGATCCAATTCATCATTCTTCAATTTAAGATTTAGAAATATAGATCGTTTTTTTAACCAATCACAGAGGGTGGCAAAGTTAAGTTTTTGGAATATAGTTGATTCTTTAGTTTGCCAAATGTTAACTTGTTTGGACCAAATTGTCCAAAGGGTTTGCATATATTTTTTGCGTATACTCAGAACGTAAATACGTATGATATCAGCTCTGTGTGTATCAAATCTACAAACATCCTGTAAAAAACTTTTAAAAGATTCAATGCTATTATTTACATTTTTCTTTTTCCTTTTTGTACTGCGGAACCATCTTTTACGTCCTGTAACATTGCTGTAGTTTATACTAAAGTTTTGGGACGAAAAATAATAATCGTTGTTATAAAGTTTGTTGAACATAACAGAATTGAGTCCGTAGGGGTATACGGTGTTACGCTGTAGAATATGGACATTCTCCCACCAAATGCGATTCTCTTGTTTGATCACGAAGTCCAATATTGAAACCGTGATATTACTGAATGAATGATCTTGAAAGTGTGAGTAAAGTAAATGGCATTCTTGATTATTGCTTGAATTTTTCTTGATGCGATTTCTATGTAAGTTGATTCGTATATTCAGAGGGTTTTTGGTTTGACCGATATATGACAGAGCACAAGTATTGCACGTGATAAGATATACGCATTGATATGCCTTACAAAATAGGCGAAAGTTACTTGATTTGCTAATAATAAGAGAATCTGCACAAGGGCAGAGCATGCATATTTTGGATTTACAAGTTTGAAATTTGAAGGTCGTCATAAAACGGAAATTATGTCGGTGTAAGTTATCAGATGTAGTAGAGCGATTGTTTGCCGCAAATTGCTGTTCAGAGGGTTGTACACAATTTACACTTTTTAGTTGTATATTACTCTCTTCTATAGGTTTAAAATACTTTCTGATAGTACTTGAATAACAAGACCGCAGAACGATAACACACAGATATATACAGGTCATTGTAGTCTGAAGGACTAGTTGGCCATCCAGTAATGGTCTTCATCTTATCATTGGACTTTTCCTTTTCAACGGTCTAGTGATAATTGTTACTGTCACTCCGGAGGTTGGCTTCAGCCAGGGCTGGCGTCCAGGAGTGCAATGCCGCGGCATTTATGGCAAGCTTGTTGACAACTGGGGTGTAAGGTCACAACCCCTTACCGCCATTGAGTAAGCTTCTCGCTAAGCCTTCCTTCTCTTTTTTCAAATTTTAAAATTCTTTTTATACTTTTCATATTTATATATATATATATATATATATATATATATATATATATACTATATATACACCATATGATCAAAAATATTCGGACACTTTGGATGTTAGAATGTTCTTCGAATTTCTAAATAAATATTTGGCGAAGTGTTCTTTAATTTTGGCGATATGAAGAACATACTTGAACGTACACTTTGCAGTAAAATTTCATTGACTTCTGCATTTAGGGAACTAACAAGGTATTGGAAAATTGGGAAAATATGTTGGATCACCCTATAGCTTAAAAAGCTGGAACTGAGTTGTGACTTTCACAATGTAGTTTACTGGCTTTGTTCAATGTGTATAAGCATTTTTGTAAAACAAAAACGCTTATTCATGAAGATTTAAACGTTTCTTTAAAAAAATTGTTACGTGTTTTTTGCTTACAATATCCATAGGTTTCAATCAAATTTCGCGAAACTTACAGAACATTTGTCAACGTCCAAGAGAAACATTATACTTCAATTAAAAATTAAAACATTGAATATACGATGAGATATAAGCATTTGAAGAAACTAAGTTTTTACTGCATAGGCGCGAAACATAGCAATAGTTTTCTTACATGATTTTATAGTGAATTGTCACATATTTTTGTCAAAAATATATGAGACTTTAAGACATTTAGCATTTAATGGAAGACTCTGACTTAGAAATTCAAATTTTTAATAGCCTCCAAATCTTATTTGTGAACATATCAGTAAATTTCTTCAAAATCAGATACATTTTTCATATAGAAACGCTATCTAAATAAAGAGAAAAAAATGCAAAAGTAACTACATTTTTTTAATTCAAAAGGGTGTGCCTTTTTGAAGATATAAACTTTACTTTTGTACAGAAATTATTTTTGTAATTTGGTGTAACGCAGCTCCCTCGCCCTGCGCCCTTGTTTTGGTCCTTAATAATCATAAATCACTTGCAATATAATTGCGCTTTCCACGCAGTAGGAGAACAAAGACATTTATAAACGAAATTTATTTGTTCAAATATTTATAAGTCTCTGAGCATTTGACCTGTCAGGCCTTATCCTCATAATTCTGTGATAATCCCATCTTTCAAACAAAGGGTGAGAAATGAACGGGGATTAAGCTGGTCGGATTGTATGACGAAGAAAAATGCCGCTGCAGTATTAGATCTAAATAACTTTCCCAAAACTTTCATCTATCTTCAAACAAATAAATTATCTTACTTAGTATACAGGGTGTTTTAGAACAGTGAACACTGTGAGTTTTTTTATCGCCGTTTTTATTCAAGTTTATTTCATGTAAATATTTCAGTAGAGTAAATACTTTAGTAAATATTTCAGTAGTTAAGTAACTATTTCAGCAGTTGTATGTAAATATTTCAGTATCATTCATCGTTTTATAAATATCATTTAAGCATCCACATAACTCTATTGCATATATGTTTCTGTTGCATAAATGTTTCCACTTCTGCTGCACTACTGCTCCTCTGCTTCATAACTGCATAACTTACTCTGCTACATAACTGCTTAACTGACTCTGCTGCATAACTTACTCTGCTGCATAACTGACTTTGATGCTTAACTGTATAACTGACTCTGCTGCATAACTGTTAACTATTTAAATTATAGAGCTGTTCAGTAATGCCGAACTCTGTAAGATGGGTATTATTTACAACGAATGCAACCGATCTTCTAGTTCTAAGAGCAACCTATTATAAAAATTAAAGAACATGCTTTCTGCTGCATAACTGTTAACTATTTAAATTATAGAGCTGTTCAGTAATGCCGAACTCTGTAAGATGGGTATTATTTACAACGAATGCAACCGATCTTCTAGTTCTAAGAGCAACCTATTATAAAAATTAAAGAACATGCTTTCTGCTGCATAACTGTATAACTGACTCTGCTGCATAACTGTATAACTGACTCTGCTGCATTACTGTTAACTATTTAAATTATAGAGCTGTTCAGTAATGCCGAACTCTGTAAGATGGGTATTATTTACAACGAATGCAACCGATCTTCAAGTTCTAAGAGCAACCTATTATAAAAATTAAAGAATATGCTTACTTTTCATTTGTAAGAAATAGTTTGTAAGAAATTATTTGATTTGTAAAAAAAACTCGATTTGTAAGAACAAGATTTTGTAAGAAATTATCTGACAAACCAGCAAAATCACAATTATCAGCTTATTACTTCAAGTAAGGTTCAAAATAACTTTTAATCAGGCACACTTGTCTGCCCGTAATAGTTTAAAATACAAAATTCTGAAAAAATAATCGTTTAAAACCCCTATTATGTGATTCCTCTGATTCAATTTAATTCGTGAGCGGTCCTTGGATTCATGCATTTAGTGATTACAAGCGTGTAATAAAGCCTAGATAAAATTAATGATGCTAGAAAATTTGGCAATTATTTTGTCTTAAATTTGCACTTTTGAGACCTTTTTTTAGCTTAATTAATGAAGTTTGGACAGCATTTTTGCAATTTAATTCCTTTTGCTAAAGAATATATGTTAATAAATATTGCAGTATAACGTTTTTATTGTTTTTACAAAAATGTCGAACATAATTTAATATAATATTCCATAGATCCTACCTTGTTTAAAGCATTTTTGCAATATGACTACATAGCTACAACCGACGGTTCAAAACATTTTATGAAACATTCTTTATATAATAATATAAAATTAAAATAGTCTTTATTAAAAAGTATTTGCTAAACATTTTAAAAGTTGTTAAACAAAAAATCCCAATACAAATGTTTTATTTTAAATTACATTTACTGCAGCGGGGTAAACATTTTGAAGAATTTAGACGTGAATAAAAAGCAGCCGTATACTGAATGTGAACTTTACACTTGTAGCATAAAAACATACTATGCGTCGTAATTTTATTAACCAAATTGTTGGGGATCAGCAAGCAGTCATACAACGCTCATTCACTTTTCCTATATTCACTTTTCAGATAAACTATAGAAACGCTCTTCTGGCATCAGAATTGAATTCATAACATACACTACAAAACGTTTTGCAACATTTGATCATTTATTTTAGCTAACTTTGTTGATAATTTCGGCAAACTATCAGAAAAGACAAGCAATTACAGGCTTTCATGAAAATTAAAGTTCCATTTATGAAATATTCAGTTAATTATTGCCTGATGAAATATTTTTCTACATATTTATATATAAAGGGTGATTCAAAATGATGGGTCAAAACTTTAAGGGGTGATAGAACACACCTAAACAAGCACTTTTCGTCATACAATGCATGGTCATAACGCACGCGGTTAAGCGCTAGAAGGCGCTATGCAGCCAACGCATTAACCTCTTGTTGTTCTACTCGTCGTCAATTCTAACATGAATTTCAGAAGGGATGGATTGATTCAGGAATCAAGCATCCGCAGTATCCTCCTTCCCCTATCACCAACCACTCGGAATGACTTACAGCCCTACATGTTTAATGTGATCGTATTCCGGGTGAACACGGCTGCAATTTTGGCCGAGGTGGGAATCGAACTCGCGCCTACAGAGTGCAAATCCCGCGCGCTAACCACTGGGCTACCACTGGGCTTTTGAGTTGTGGCGCTTTTGAGAGTTTAGAATACAGAGAAAAATGAGAGTTGAGATACAGAGAAAAATAAAATTTCTGCATATGTACATATTTCGTAACGCTCCAAATTCAGATAGACATCCCAAACTTTGATTTTATTCACGTCAAAATAAGATAAATTTTACTGTTATTTTTATTTGAACTTCAATACTTCAAAATATCTTTACAACACTCATATAGGCACGTCCGTCGATATTCTCTACCTCAAAAACTATAGCATACAAAAATATGAAATTTGGTATAGTTATAGAGAAATAACAGGTAACGCGATGAAATTAAAAGTTTACGGATTTAAACTATTAGTTTAAATCATTAATTTGGCTTGAAATAGCTGAAGAACATTACGATACACGATTCGTCTCTTAATCGCTGCGCTCTGCGAGAGCAGTGAGTAGGAAGCGAAGTATTCCGACTCACTAAACGAGTTAAGGGGGTTGTTGTTGTTGATGAGACCCAGACCGTCCGACCTACCAAAAAGGTGTAAGGTAACTGTTTGGACGGCCGGGAAGAGCCACCCAATTTAGACCGGAAACCAATGGGGGAGGCATCCACAGGTAGGGTACCCTCCTTCCCTTACCACCAACCTCTTGGAAGGACTTACGGACCCACATTTTTAAAGTGATCATACTAAGCGTAAACACGGCGACTGTTTTGGCAGCGGAAGGAATCGAACCAGAGCCTACCGAGTGCAATTCCCGCGCGCTAACCACCGGGCTACCGCGCTCAAGAGTTAAGGGGGTTGACGAAATTTAGCGAGTAGGTGGCAGAACCCCCTAGTGTGATAAAAAGAAATAATTTGATTGAAATGACACATGCGTTAATTAACAGGCGTTAATTAACAGGCGTACATGCATTAATTAACAGATATGTATGAGTACAAAATTCTTATAAAAAAGTTTAACTTTTTGCAAACTAACAATTTGGCCACACTTAAAAGAGCCACACGTAGTTAAATTATAGATTAATTGTAATTTTTACACATCAATTACTGACCGCCGTCCAACCCCCCCCCCCCCCCGGGGCGAGCCACCCAAGATGGTGGTTTCGGATGTTGGCTCTGTAGCCTTGATCCTCCAAACTGGGGGGCAAATTAATCCGGGGGTAATCAACCTCGCTGCTGATGACTCACGGATGCAATCGCGGAAGTGACGAGGCAGTCCCCGGACTCTTCCAGGTGGCTGGATCACGGGACTGTGGCTATTTATGCCCTGAGCCCAGGTCTGGCCGGTGACCGGAGTCGGGCCCGGCAGGTGCCTTCGGCCCCTGCCCGGTGAATGATTCCGCCGTGTTTCGCGACCGAGGTTGCGGCTTTGCTGGAAAAGAGATGATGTGGTTGCGCCTCGATGTCCCACTGAAAGCTATAAACCCAAGTTGGTTAGCTGGGCTCGCAGGTATGTACTCTGACCGCCGTCCAAGTGGTTGCTCGAGTCCTTAGGGTGAGTCGGACTGTCTGGACCTTCAACACCAATTATTGATCGTATGCCCAATAATATTATTTGTAAAAATGTTCTGCTTTACAAACTAGGTTTCTTCTTTGGCAGTAAATGTATTACATTTCTTCTAGGTATAAGAAATATTTCACTGGAATAATAATATATGAGGACTTACTCAAACTCCAGATAATTTTGAATCTGTGATTGCTGTCAGTGTTTGATTAGTATTAGCACTCGATAAATCACACTCAATGTTTTCTAGTTAACAACAAATCGTAAGGAGAAAGATAAACGATCAAAACATCACTATGAACTTTAAAATTACATCCATATTTTTGTACAAAAAAAAAAAAAATTATAATGTTCTGTATTGTAAACTAATTTTCTCCATTTGTAGTAATTATATAATATTTCTTCTAGGTATAAGAAATAATTCACTGGAATATATATATATATGAGGAAATACTCATACTCCACAAAATTGGAAATTTTGTTGCTGTTATTGTTGTTGTTAGCACTCGATAAATCACATTCAGTTTTTTTTAGCTAACAACAAATCATACGCAGAAAAATAAAACATCAAAACATCGCTCTGAACATTAAAATTTATCCATGTTTTTTATATAAAAAGTAAGGATTATTTGGGCTTTACTTAAGGATTAGTAGGGCTCTGGATACATAATTGAAGTTGCCATAATGAGCACTGTGATTTACAAGAGTTAATAAAAAGGATTAGCGGGGATTACGATATTTATATTTTGCCATTTAAGCAACCCTTTCTTCTCATGGAAGCGGAATGAAATGTTGTAAAAACAAAAGCAAATTCATAATATTGGTATTTAAGCTTTCTCTAAGTAAATCCCCATTGTTTTGAATATAAAAAGAAAAATGCGGTTGTAGTTATTAAAGGATATGATAAAAATAATGACATGAATTAAAATACATCACTCAAACAGGAGAGTTATGAGTAAGTTTTTCCTCTCTTGTGAATTATTCATAGTGAAAATTTACTAGAAATATATATGTAAAAAAATGAATTTGCGTTAATTTACAGGCTTATATAAGGAACTTTTGGAAAAGTTTAATTCCGATAAACTAGTAGTTTAGATTTACTTCAAATAAGATGACTTATGGATTTTGAATTGTTTACGAGTTTTTTTCGAATTTTAAACACTAATTACAGATGTTCTATTCTACATAAATGGACCTTAAGCAGTTCATGTAAAAGGGTATGTAAAATCGTATAAAAGAAAATATGTTTAGATAAAACCTGCACAAAATTAACCTGATCGAACCAATTAAAGCGTCATGTAAATTAATTGAGCTATTTTCGAATTAAAGACAATAATTTCAGACAAATAATACACGTAAATAAAATTGGCATCACGTCTGATTTCAACTAGCAGAAACAACAAACACACAACTATAATAGAAGGTCTTTATTTCACTTCTTTAAGACGTACAAAACTTTAAAAGACCAGAGCGCTTTCGAGCGTAAATACGCTTTTCATCAGTGGCTACATGGCAATAGAAATGATCGTTCATATATAGACCAGAAAAGGTGATAAATTTGCGTAAATACAATTAACAATAAACTTACGTTTATCTAAGGAGAATCCAAAAATACAAAAAAATATTAAAAAAAATATAAAATATTTTTTATATATACTTATGTATGCAGATAAAAGAAAAACACGGTAGAGGGTGTTTATCTTTTATCCGTGTTCGGTTATTTATTCGGGAATATATTTTAACAAAAATAAAGGAAATATTTATTTGTCTGTTGTTTGCATGAATATGTTATATTAAAAAAAATATTTATATAATCTTATTTATGCAGATAAAAAAAACATAGTAGAGGGTGTTTATTATTTATTCGTGTTCGGTTATTTATTCGGGAATATATTTTAACAAAATAAAGGAAATATTTATTTGTCTGTTATTTGCATGAATATGTTATTTTGAAAAAAAATAAAAAATATTTTTTATATAATCTTATGTATGCAGATAAAAGAAAAACACAGTAGAGGGTGTTCATTATTTATTCGTGTTCGGTTATTTATTCGGGAATATATTTTAACAAAAACAAAGGAAATATTTATTTGTCTGTTGTTTACATGAATATGTAATATTAAAAAAATATATATATATATATTTTATATAATCTTACGTATGCAAATAAAAGAGAAACACAGTAGAGGGTGTTCATTATTTATTCGTGTTCGGTTATTTATTCGGGAATATATTTTAACAATAATAAAGGAAATATTTATTTGTCTGTTGTTTGCATGAATATGTAATATTAAAAAAAATATTTTTTTATATAATGTTATGTATGCAGATAAAAGAAACACATAGTAGAGGGTATTTATTTATTCGTGTTCGGTTATTTAATCGGGAATATATTTTAACAAAAATAAAGGAAATATTTATTTTTTTTTGTTTGCATGAATATGATATATTAGAAAAAATTAAAAATAATTTTCTATATAATCTTATGTATGCAGATAAAAGAAAAACACATTATCACAGTAGAGGGTCTAAAGCCTTTTTTATTAATTTTTTTATCACTTTCTGTAGTATTATTATAAAATATAAAAACAATTTGTATCAAACAATCTAAATCAAATGATACCTTTCACATGATCATGTGATTTGGATACAAACCTAATGTGCCAATGTTCGCTTTATAGACAAATTAAGATATGGATTATAATTGGAGAGCATAACTTCATGAATTATGTATGAAGCTCCGAGTTTTACTTTTAGACTGCTTTGTACTATATACCGCCTTTAAATTGTAATTGGGACTTGTAAAGGTATTTACCTGACTTTAGTTCCATTAATAATCTACAACATTTAAAAAACACATTCTTTATTCTAGCTAACTTCGCTGACAACTCAAAACACTATTATATACACAGAATATTTTTTTTCAGATGGCCAGGCACTTTGACCTTCGTCATTCGCCTTTATTACAGCGGCCAGAGTGTGAATCATTTAGCCGTCCATTGACGTTGCCCCAGGCGCACCAAAGGGGGGCGGATCACACTGCGCCCACAACACAAACATCCATGCCTTACGTGGGGCTCGAACCCACAACGTGGCGGTCGAGCGATTGCTACGGAAACGCTTGTCTAGACCACTCGACAATCACGTCGGCATATACACAGCATATTTACAAGCTAGCACTAGCATATCTATACCTCGACCTAAGCCTACCCTTTCTTACTGAACTGAATAAGCAATACAAACCAACTATTAAATCATAGCTATCTATATTTGTGAGACCAGAAATAGATCTCACACTTGTTATGGTGAGACAGTTTTATGTACATTATTTATGTGTCCGAAACATCGGACAATACCTCCAGTCTGAATGACGCCTAGGTTTACAGCACGTGAAACCAAAGGTCAGATAAAACCATAAATTTAGGGGTGTCACGACAGAGGGGGCGAACGATCTCGTAAGAAAATGGGAAGTAACGACATTGGATGGAAAGGCTATCCAACGGAGCAGTTGCTTGTAGCGTCGTTGTGAAGACTGCCAATCAAAGCAAAGGGGGAGTGGCAGTCCTGAGGCAAAAGAGCCACAACCTGTGACATAATGACGATGAGGAAAAATACGAGTTCGACATTATGACTAGCAGGATGATGATACTCAGATAAAGAAAAATACTTGCTCGACATGATGACATAACGACGATGACTTGGACAATACCGACTTAAAATAAGATCAGTGATACTTAGTGAATTCAGCACGACGACTAGAGATGCAGAGTGTTCCGTAGATGTTCCAAAGTAATGGCTAGATCTATTGATTTGTGCAGTACGATCAGAAGTACGAGATGGAGCTAAATATCCAGAGATACGGCCAGTACGAGTGACTGATGCAAGATTATCGTCTTTCTGGTAGGTCGGACGGTCTGGGTCGAAGAAGAAGAAGAAGATTATCGTCTATGGTCAAGGCCGAAAGTGAAGGTATGTGTTCCTCAAATATTTACAGGTCATCAAAACATTTTAGGCAATTTAAGTGGTCTCACATTGTCTCCCTCAGCCGAAATAATTAGTAATAAGAATAATTGTTGTAATTAAATAATTGAGTGTTGAAGACCCAGACAGTCCGACTCGTCCTAAGGACACGAGCAACGATTTGGACGGCCGGGAAAGAAATAATTGAGTGTGTTATGTTGTTAATAAATGATTTATTGTTAAATAAATAAAATTGGCATCACGTCTGATTTCAACCAGCAGAAACTTGTAAATAACCCTCGTAATATTCTCCTTTAAGAGTCCCTCTTTATTTATGTTTACCGCGAGTCGATTTGTAATCTTGACCCCGTTCAAATTTTAAGTTATGCTTGGCGACTCATTCTCGACTCCATGTAATTCAAGTCTCTTCAAAGTTATCTTTGACGTCATCCTCTCGGGGATTGGACCTGATTGCCCCCATTTTGAAAAAAAAAATTGAATTTGAAAATTCTGTAATAAAATTGTAAATTATTACTGTTCTTTTCGTGATATATGCTCGATTTTGAATCTGTTCAAAATGTTTTGTATTTTTGGATTCTCTTTAGATAAACGTAAGTTTATTGATAATTGTATTTATGCAAATTTGTCACCTTTTCTGGTCTATATATGAACGATCATTCCTATTTCCATGTAGCCACTGATGAAGAGCGTATTTACGCTCGAAAGCGCTCTGGCCGTTTTAAGTTTTGTACGTCTTAAAGAAGTGAAATAAAAGACCTTCTATTATAGTTGTGTGCTTGTTGTTTCTGCTGATTTATTGTTAAGCTAAAATGGTGCAATCCCTTTAGTACTATATTAATTATTAATTCTTTTACAGAACTCACGCGAAAGATAAATAATTGGAGGGTTATTAGCTAGCACACATATCGCAATGTACTACAATAATAATGAGTTCCACTACGTACGATTTTACAGCCATGTTAAGATATACAGATTAGGTTAATAATAATTAAACTAAAAGGTTAACTATAATTTCAACTTTAAGTTCGTTTTCTACATATTTACCACAATACTCACAATACTGAAGAGACCATCACCTTCGCTACGGGCTTACATTAACGACCAGACCAACACACTCTCGTATAAAGATAACCGCCGAAGCTGACGATTCACACTTGCATTTCGCTCGACTACGGATCCTTGAGATATGATCTGATTTCTGCCGAACGCTTGCCGCTCTTATAATCCTGGCCGGTCGTGAGAACGTGACTCTCGAATAGAGAGTTGAGGCGTTTCGTGCATAAAGTAACATAATGGACAGTAGAGTTAGCGTACAATAATAGAATCCTCGCAGACTTTTTACTTTCCCTGCAATACATGGTGATGTATAGGAAAAGTATTGGAATCGTACCGAAAATCGCAACTCGAGATCTCGGCGGATCTTACACGTTTCGGGACATCTGAAACACGAAAGAATGTTTTTAGCATGATGTCTGTGTGTGTGTGTCTGTCTATCTGCCTGTCTGTGTGTCTGTCTATCTGTCTGTCTGTGTATCTGTGGCAATAAGAATTATAAGAGCGTTAGATTTAAGGTTGTATTAATATTAATTGTTAATATATCATTATAAACATGGCCGTTGAACTCATTAGTGGAATTAACATTTAAACGTACATCGCTCGTTGTTGTGCCGCAATAACCCTCCAATTATTTTTACCTTTTGTGTAAGTCCTGAAAAGAATTATTAATTAATATTAAAAGGATTAGACTATTTAAAACTTAAACAATATCCTTTATTAACAACATCAATTTATCACTAACAACAATTTATCATAATTATCAACTGTCATTTAATTACTCTAATTATGGGGGATATGTGACCAGTTAGTTAGATTTCTAAATTGTATAGGACCGGGGAAATGAGCACATACCTTACAGTTTAGACTTGGGCTCATCCTCTCGCTTGCATCGGTCTTAGTGCTGACCGTACTGCCATAACTCTATGGTGTGTGGCTCCTACTCGTACTTTTCACTTCGACTGATACTTATATCTGCATCTGCTAGGTCATGGTCGCTTCGCTCCTTTTGTCAAACTCTTTTCACCAACACTTCGTAGGAAACTTCTCGCCACCACATTCTGGATCCGAGCGCGTTCTCCCCTTTTGTATCGAAGTGTCTTGGTTCCTTCGGCGGGGGGGGGGGGGGAGGTAGCTCCACCCTTCTTCTCCTTGCTGCTCATTGGTTCCTCTGAACCCAATGGCATCACTTGACATTTATCAAGGCCCCTTTCAGCCCCCTTTGGCATGGGACACTCAAATTTATTGTATTTGACCTAAAAGTTCACGTTGTTGTAAACACCGGCGCCAGCCAGACTCGATCTTTGTTAGCCGTTCTATGTACCATAAATACAGCAATAAACATGCCTCATGTGAGGACATATTCTGGCCTCACATATCTCCCCACAAACAGAAAAAAAAAGAACAAAAAAAAATTTTTAAACCATCAGAGTTCGAAACAAAAGTTCGATGCACTTGCAACTCTGTAATTGGCATTTTTCACTTTCTTTTGGACAACGTCCGTCCAGAAAAGTTCAACAGTCTTGCTGTAACAGAAAAGTTTTTTGCACACATAATATACACAAAATAAACATAAGTTACGTACTCATGAACTTTACCAGGTCCAGCTTTCAATTGAAGCTAAATTAAATTTTGAGTATTTAAAAGACTTTTAAACATATGCACATTCACTTTGAAATGTCACACACTACTATCTTTTATATTTTTAACATCATTACACATTTTTTTTTTTTTTAAATTACACATTAATATTTTTTGAACACAATTCTTTACATACTTTATCAAATATTTTTTTTTAATTGATAACTTCATCACATATATAACATTTTTGCTGAACCTTGATACTGGTACATACTTATTAATACAATCACATATATATATTTTTTTTACATTGGTCATTAAAATATAGTTTTCACAGAAGTCAGTAACTTTAACTTTCCTCTGGGAATGACACATTTAGACATTTTCCTTTAAAAGGCCATCTTGTCCCAGAATGTAAACAAACAACAACAACCCCTGACGACAGTTACTGATTGATTACTTTGAAAAGGTCATTAGAAGAACCCCTTCTTAAAAGACTCCCTTCTCCATCGAGAGTGCGATACCGGAAACTGCTTTCAACTACTCCTTGCGAACAACGTGGAAAACTGACCGGTTTGCAAAATAGACCCTCGACAATGATTCCTATCTATTTTAATCGTTTTTTGATCGGTGATTAGCAGTAACGCCCCAACTCAACTCCTCTTGCTATGACAAAGCAATGCAGTTTGAAGACGTTGAAATGGACAACGTGGTGCGCGACTTCAAGCGGGCTAACAGAAACAGCTTTTTACAGGCGCTTGTAACAAAGTATTGTACATATTTTCATTCACCACTCGACGTGTTCTATAAACGTCGACTTATTCTTTTTAAATATAAACCTGTTCATCAATTTAATTATATTATTTATTCCTATCTGCTATTGAACCATTATACTTGCATGCTGCAGATGGACTTGTACATCATTTGCCTTTTATAACTCTCTCTTTTTTTTTTTTAAACTGAACTTAAAAAAGCTCCCTTCTTTAAATATTATTTATTAGGTTCCTTTGAGGTGGCTTGTATTATTATCAAAATCATCTTAATGGTACCTTCCATATACTGACTTCATGTAAAATTTAACATTATATTATTGTATTATTTATTATTTAAATTTTACCTTTCCATTTGATGTTGATATTCTCTCTTATTTAATTTTGTTTTCTCTATGCCTTCCATTTCAATTTGAAATTAAAAAAAAAAAAAAATTTGAAAATTTTTTTTTTTTTTTGAAATTTAAAATTTTTTTAAATTTTGAAATTTAATTTTAAACTTTTAAAGTTTTTGATATAGTTTGTTTAAATTTTATTTATTTTAACTCCTTGCTTAATACTTTCATAACTTTTATATTTTATATAAAATTATTTTATCTTTTTAAACACACTCAAGACATTATTTTCTTGTCTAAAAAACCCTTTATTTACCTAAATGAAATTTTTGACTTTATATTTTTAAGAATTGAAATCCTTTTCATTTATTATTTATCTATTTAACATCTTATGAATTGAAATCCTTTTTATTTACTTATCCCTTTTGAACGCGGATTTATTTACTCACCGTATAATTTTTTTTTTTTTTTTTACTCTATAAAATTTATCATATTTATGTATTTCAATTTATTTTAATCCTTATGACTTTGAATACCTGACATTTATAACCATCTATATGCGCGATTGTTTATCATTCTATCTCAGACATTATTATCTAATTATTTATTTTGACATTTTATTAACTGCGGCTAACCCCTTTATCGCCGTAATACATATTATCATTTATGTATTTACCATATATGACATTTATTTCATCCTAATTTATTTTATTTCTTTCATAAAATTTCTCAACACCTTATTCAGATTATATTTTTCACACAATTTAATATTTACAAATACCTAAACACCAATTATGTGACATTAATAACAGAGTATATATATATATTTACGTAGACTGTGTGTGTGCCGTTTGTTTACACACACTTCAAATGCTACAGTATCTCATCGATAACTATAATGTTTTTATTTACATTCCCCACTGACATCTGAGTGCCCTATTATTTAACATTCATTTATTCATTCCGTATTTATCTATATTCATTATATATGTATCTCACATTTATTTATTATCGTACAATTTTCCACAACATTACCTACATTTTATTTTCATTACCATATTTATTTACATTTTATTTTCATATCCATAATTTATTTATACACACATGATTATCGTAACCGTTCCTTACGTTGTAAATAAACAACACAAATGCTTTATTTCGCACTCAAAATTCTTCACTTATTATTTATTTTTTTATTTCAACCCCTTTTTAACACTTTTGTGAAATTATTCATTTATTCACTAAACAAAATTTTAACTAAATTTATTTACATTTATCCTTTCATTTTAGGATTAATTTAGTTACTTAAATTGCCTATACACTTTATATATTTATGAAAAATTTATTCCGTAAACAAAATTTTAACTAAATTTAATTCATTTATCCTATCACTTTAGGATTAATTTAGTTATTTAAATTGCCTAAACAATTATATTCTTCCTCAAACGTTTAATTACCTAATCATTTTCAATGCATTTTTCACTTTTGACCATTCCTACACGAGATATCGTGTCCTCGATTGCTTTATTGCAACGGGCTTTTTACAGCTATTTTAACTGTTCAAAGTTTACATTTTAAAGTCAAATTGATTTAAAATTTTCAATTATTTATGCCTTTATTTACTTTTTTGACATAAAATTTATATCATCTATGAATAATCTCTAACATTCTTACTTTCAGCTCATTACTTATTTTTTCATTTTACTAAAATCTGTCATTCAATTTTTAAGCCTCAAGACTCTTCCCTCAAAAGACCTCTCTTCCCTCAGAAGATTTTTGCCTTTGAACAATGAAGTATTTGACTTATCCTGAACAATGAAGTATTTGACTGGACTGCCTACACAACATTGCCCTTGCCTGTATTTGTTTACAGACCTTATATCTACCCAATTAGGTAACATATTTTGATTTTACCTTTCATTTTGTAGATTTATTTGCATAAATTAATCTCTGCATACATTTTTGATCACATGTACATTTGAGTTAACATTATAAATTATATATAATATTTTTTTTTGGAAAAGAACCATTTGTACACTCCTTATCAAATTTTGTAACATTCATACTTGTTCATTTTTAAATCATTCAATGATTATCCATATCTTTTTCTTTGAAATTTATATCATTTTCATTCATAACAATTCTTTCATTATTGCCTTTTTTTTTTTTTTTGAAATTCATATCATTATCCATTTTTTCATTTTTGAAAATTTTTTCCATTCCAGATCATTTTTCCTTTAATTCATTTTTGATTTGTTATTCTTATCTCTTTCTCATTTTACAATTCTTCAGGTACCAATCATCAGCAAAATTTGAATTTTTAAAATTTCTTGATTTCTTGAAACAATTTTGACCCGGCTTTCTCTCCCCATGTTCATGAATATTACATTCAATCTCATTTGTGTTATAAATATGTATTTCATTTAGTAACTTTAATTTTTGCCTAACATACTCTTTATATTTGGTTTGACTTTCAATTATTTCTGAATCTACTTTTAGAATATCATTACCTTCATTATCATTGTGATTAGCATTCCTTATTATTTTATTATTTCCATTTTGAACATTTTTACAAACATTTGAATTTTGTGTTTGTTGAAAATTATTATTTTCATCATTCAACTCATCCATTATTTTATTTTCAAGAGAATTTTGCTTATCATTATCATGATTTCTATTTACATTTTCATTTTGAATTTGTTGAAAATTAAGAATTTCATTCTGTTTTTCTTGAAAATTAACAATTTGAGTATTTTTATCATTATGATTTTGATTTTGACTTTGCATTTCTTCAAACCTTTTACTTTCATTTGCATTTTGTACCCTTTGAATTTTAACATTTTCATTTTGCATAATTTCATGATCAATATTTTCAAAATTTTTTTCACCATTTTGATTTTGCATAATTTTGATATCCGTATTTTCGCTTCCATGCTGAATATTTTCATTCATATCTTGAACATTTTCAATATGTACACTTTGTACAGAATAGCAATTTTTTGATTGAATCTCAATTATTTCACCGTTACCGTTATATTTATTTTCACTTTGTAACCTTTGTGCTATATGACATTTTTTTGCGTGAATCTCATCGATTTCACTGTCTATATCATATTTTCCCATCAATTCTTCCGCACTTTGTACATTTTGTTCGATATAACATTGGGTAGCGTGAATTTTAATTGGTTCATCTTTCATGTTATATTTATTTCTAATGGTCAATATATTTGCTTTTCCAATTTCAATTATTCGAAACGGTCCTTGAAATCTATCTTGAAACATATTTGGTTTATTTTCCTCTTTCAAAAATACGGTATCTCCAATTTGCATTTCTTCGTTAGTAATTGTTTTGAAATTTTTAATCACTCCTACTCGCATATTTTGATTTAACGTAATTTTAACCTTCTTTTGATTACTAATTACAATATGAATTTTGTTATTTTTTATTTCAGTTCGAATTGCACCAAATGGAAAGAGTAATTTTGCGTGTTTTGTGGGGATAAAGATAACCTCCTTATCCGGAATTTCCTGACTTATGTCGAATTGTTCTGCAATCAACTGACCTTGTTGCAAAGCTATCCTGCATGTGAGCGTGACATAGACTTCGTCGTTAAGATTTGACTCTTCATTACCACATTTTTTTTTAGCAAACTCACTAACCTTTCCATTTTTAGGAAAATTGGCCTCATCGACCTGTGCAATTTTTTTACTGTCATGATACTCATTTTTATTATTTCCATTAAATTCAAATATACTTTTAACTTCATCATGTGTGACAAATGGATTTTTCGACTTCGTAACAATTTTAAAATTATTTTCTGTATCAATACTTTTATTATTTTCATTATTTAAAGAAGTACAGTCATTAACATGGCTACCTTTAATATTTTGTGAATCAATTTGTGAAACTTTACAATTGGTTTCATTAATTTTATCAAACTTTTTATTCTCGATCTGAGTCGATTTTGAGTTAACTTCATTTTTGTGCTCATCATTTAAATTTATTTTTGCATTGCACGCCTCATTTTCATTTTTATTAATTTCTTTAACTCCTGTATTTTCCTTAATTTTATTTTTATTAATATTTGCCTCACTTTTTAGAGTTTTAACAAAATTGGCATCGAAGCGAACCCATCCGGGCCGTGCCAACGACTCGACAATAGTCTCAAGCACCAAATCTCTCGGGAAAGGAACATGGGTGAATTTTTGCATGCTTTCAATATTATTTATATTTTTATTGTCATTTTTACTTTCATTTTCATTATGTTGATTTGCGTCAATTATATTTAACTGTAAATTGGGACCTGGGCTTCGCGTGTGACCCTCCCTTTTATCATCTTGCATTTTATTTGCGTTTTCATTTAAATTCAAAACCTCATTTCGCGTTTGAACTTTTTTTTCTTTCGATTGGGACTTTGGTCTATTTATTAAATTTTGACTTGGCCAAAGCCCCTCTCTCAGTTTAAAGACCCGCGATTTTGACTGCTTTCTTTCGGAATAGTTTGGGTATTTGACCGACTATCCTTTCGTTCTCTGAATCCGCTATTTTGAGTGTTACGAAAACCATTTCTTTGCCCATTTCTTATATTTTGACTCCCATATTTATTTTCCCCATAATAATTTTGTCCGTTTTGATTATGCCAACACGTAGAAAAATAATGACCTCTTTTCCCGCATCCTATGCAATATACATTTCCATTTTGTGATTTTTCCTGTATTCCCCGTTGATTACCATTAACTTTTCTAGCATTATTCTCCTTGCGATACACTGCATTGATTTCTGAACGGTCACACTCCTCCTCCATAATTTTCTCCAGATTTTCTGCGAATTCAACTGCTTTATCAAAATTAGTAATATTTATTTTCTTTATTTCAAATGCAATATCTCCTCTTAAAGTTTCTAAAAATTTAACTAACATTATATTATTTTTAATTTCAAACATTTCATTAGTTGAGTTATTTCCTAAAAAATCATTTGTTGCATTAGAAATATTTAACGCTAGCTCAGCAACTTTCATGCCTGGCGTCATTCTAATTTTATTTAAATTTATTTGCTTTTGAAGCATAGTTACAGATGGCTTAAATTGTTTAATCAAAATTTGTTTAACTTCTCCCATGTTGTTTGCATTCTGCAATTCCCTTTTTTTTGTCAGAAATTCTAACGCTTTTTCCTTCAATCTAGTTTTTAAAATTATAACTTTATTCTCTTCTGACCACTCGGCCATACCTGCGATGTTTTCGAACTGCGTAAAAAAAAATTCAATGTCCTCGTTATCTTTTCCATTAAACAGAGGTAACAGATTTATTAAATTAAAGTTTTCCATTCTTGTTCTCTGATTTTCACTTATTCTTATTTGTGACCTATCGGGAGACATTTGACGTCTCGAATTTCGTGTATTCCTTTTAGGCATTTACAACAAAAAGTTTCCCTTCCAAAATTTTCTAACTTAATCTAAACACATTAATACACTTAAAAATATACTGCACATAAAATACTTCATGCAACAAAATATTCTTAACATATCATAAATTTTTCACACATTATTTTCAATTCTAATATATTCAAAAGATTTTTCATTTTCAAAGTGATTGTGCATATTTTTTTTTTTTTACCAATGCAAAATATCTGGTCAACATATGCTCCCCCAAAATTTTCATTCATTTCTTTATTTAAATTATTTTTATTCACCTCAGTATTTTTCATTAAAATTTTCCTTTAAATTTATGACTTACACAAAAGCGTCACGGTAACCAAATGTGGGACGTGGTTTTTAAACAATGGAAGATTTAGGTTATATTAATATAATTTATTAATATTAATTGTTTATTATAACATTGCCGTAAATTCATATGTAGTGGAATTAACATTTAAACGTACATCGCTCGTTGTTGTGCCGCAATAACCCTCCAATTATTTTTACCTTTTGTGTAAGTCCTGAAAAGAATTCATTAATCATTATAAAAAGACTAGCCTATTTAAAACTTAAACAATTTCCTTTATTAACAACATCACTTTATCAAAAGCACTAATTTCAACAATATCAACTTTCAATTATTATCAATTTTCATTTAATATTTTATCTCGGGGAGATATGACCAGCGATATTAGATTTCGAATATTTCTAGGACCGGGGAAATGAGCACATACCTTACAGTTTAGACTTGGGCTCATCCTCTCGCTTGCATCGGTCTTAGTGCTGACCGTACTGCCATAACTCTATGGTGTGTGGCTCCAACTCGTACTTTTCACTTCGACTGATACTTATATCTGCATCTGCTAGGTCATGGTCGCTTCGCTCCTTTTGTCAAACTCTTTTCACCAACACTTCGTAGGAAACTTCTCGCCACCACATTCTGGATCCGAGCGCGTTCTCCCCTTTTGTATCGAAGAGTCTTGGTTCCTTCGGCGGGGGGGGGGGGGAGGTAGCTCCACCCTTCTTCTCCTTGCTGCTCATTGGTTCCTCTGAACCCAATGGCATCACTTGACATTTATCAAGGCCCCTTTCAGCCCCCTTTGGCATGGGACACTCAAATTTATTGTATTTGACCTAAAAGTTCACGTTGTTGTAAACACCGGCGCCAGCCAGACTCGATCTTTGTTAGCCGTTCTATGTACCATAAATACAGCAATAAACATGCCTCATGTGAGGACATATTCTGGCCTCACAGTATCTGCCTGCGTAATGTATGTATCCACTCTAACTCAGAAACTAATGTACCGAATTTCATAAAATTTGCCGGACACTTGCGTGTGATTCTGGTGCTGCTTAGTTTTTGATATGATTCGAGGTAAAAGAGCCCGCCTTTTTGTTTTCAAAATGGCTCGCAAAAGTTGCTTTTATCCAATCTAGCTGAAAAATTATTAGATCAAATTTTGCAGAATTTGGTAGTTAAGTCACTTTTGGGTAACCCTGGCGCTAATTAGATTTTTGTACGATTCGAGAAAAAAAGAACATGCCTTGTTTTGCGAAATGGCCAGCAAAAATCGTAAAATTCTAAAATAAAAACTACGTATACTCAAATATATTCATTAAATGCTTGTTTTATACGGAATGTTTAACGTTGAAGAGAATAAAACCAACCCCATTACACTAGGACTAGCCGTTCTCGAGATATTTTAGTTTTTCGTTTTTTCTCTACGCCACCTTTGAAAATAAGTCCGGTTACCGATTGAGAACGAAAATTGAATTAAAAGTGAAATAAATTTAATTAAAATAAAGAGAACGTTAATGTAAGTCTGCAGGGAAAGTCATGTGTTGCTCACATCAGATTTTTTACTTTCCCTTCAATACATGGTAATGTATAGGGAAACTATTGGAATCATGTCGAAAATCGCAACTCGAGTTTTCGACAGATCTACACGTTTCGAGACATCTAGAATACGAAATAACTATTTTTAGCGTGACGTCTGAGTGTGTGTCTGTCTATGTGTCTGTGTGTCTGTCTGTGCAATGTATGTATCCACTCTAACTCCAAGTTATTTTAGTTTTTTCACATTTTCGTTACGTCACCTTTGAAAATAAGTCCAGTCACCTAATTGAAAAAGTGCAAATTATGTATAATTTAGAACAGTTATACCTGTTATTTAGAGCAATTAAACTCAATTTAATGAATTATGGAAGAAATGAAGAGAACATGAATACGAGTCTGAAGGGAAACTCATGTACTGCCCACAGCAGATTTTTATTTACCCTGCAATACATGGTAATGTTTAGCGAAATTATTGGAATCATACCGAAAATCGCAAATCGAGAATTCGACGGATCTACACATTTCGGAACATCTAGAACGCAAAAAAGAAAAATTTTTAGCGTGACATCTGTGTGTGTGTTTGTGTGTCTATCTGACTGTCTGTCTGTTTGAAAAACTAACTAACCAAATTTCATAAAAATTTGGTAGGTAAGTTCCTTGTGGGAGACCCTGGTGCTGATTAGATTTTGATACGATTCGGGATAACAGTATCTGCCTTTATTTGCGAAATAGCGAGCAAAAATTGGCTGTATCCACTCTAGTTGAAAAAATAATAGACCAAATTTCACAAAATTTGGTAGATAAATCATTGTAGATGAATCTGGTGCTGATTAGATTTTGGTAGGATTAGGAAAGAAAGAACCTGCTTTTTTTTCAAAGAAGCCCGCAAAAATCATCAAATATAAAAATAAAAGACTACGTATGCTCAGATATATAAATTAAATTGATACTTTATACGTATTTTTTGACGATAAAAAAATAAGTCCAACCCCATTACTCTAGAAGAGCTATCCGTTTTTAAGATATTTTAGTATTTTCGTGTTTTTACTACGCCACCTTTGAAAATAAGTCCAGTTACCAAATGAAGGAAAAATTGAATTATAAGTGCAAATTCAATGTAATTTAAACTAATTATGGCTGTTATTTCGGCCAATTTATTGTATTCAATTTAAAGAATTATTTTAGAAATAAAGAGAACGTGAATATGATATTGCAGGGAATGTCATGCGCCTCCCACATCAGATTTTTTACTTAATTTTTGAACAGGATTTACGACGGCTCTATCTCCTATAAGAAATTAAACAAATAGCAAATTCTGACAATCCCGTTAAAATGTAGAAAATCTGATGTGAGCAGCAGCACATGACTTTCCTTATATAATGCAATGAATTTACTACTTTTACAGTACACAAAACAGGTTAATCTTATAGTAGATACTTATATTCTTTCCATGATATTGGATTTTCGTCAATTAGTCGTCATTTTCATTGTTTTAGTGTCATTTATTTCCATTGGCGATATTTTCGTTAATTTATCAACATTTAATGATGTCGTCAAGTTGGCGACTTTCTACCAAATTCGTCGCCAAAAACTCACCAAGCGTTATGGATGGAGAAATAAGTTATATTTATAGCAGATAAATGACTATTGGCGTTCAAATACAAACGTATGTCTCAAACGTATGTCTCAAACTATGAATGGAACCAACTAGATCCACAAAAATGATGTCACCCAATTTATCGCATGATATTACATATGAAAAGTGAACATGTTTCTCAATAGTTAATATTATTTTTTTTTAATTTATGTGATTGTTTGATAAATTTATTTGAAAAATGATCAATATTTCGAGAACGGTTCATGCTACCTTTCTAAAGTTTATGTCAATCGTTTTCTCAGGAAAAATTACAAAATAATTAAAATATGTCTATTTGCGTAACTTTACAAAAGCTTTTAATTTTTGGAGGATTTTTTCTAAATTTCGCTTTAAAATTTTGGGGATTCTAAAAACAGTAGGCTTCCAGTAATCATGGATTATAATTTGTGTACCAAATTTCGTTCAAATCGGTCCATTCGTTCGTCAGCTATCGTCACCACACACACACACACACGCATACAGACTTCATCTCAAAAATGTCTGATTTGTGTTCAGGGATGCTTGAAACGTGCTCTTCCGTCAAAAACTCGAATTCGACTTTTCGACCCCGTCACAATACTTTCCTTATGCATTATATGTATATAAGGAAAGTACACATCTGATGTGGGCAGCACATGACTTACTCTGCAGACTTAAATTCGTTTTCTCATTATGTCTTTAATAATTCATTAAATTGAGTTTAACTGTAGAGAGTAACAAGGATAATTATTCAAAATTACACTGAATATGTACTTTTAATTCAAGTTTCTTTATAATTGGGCAACTGGACGTATTTTCAAAGGTGACGCAACAAAAATATGAAAATCTAAAATATCTCAACCCCTAGTCCTAGAGTAATGGGGTTGGTCTTATTCTTTTTATTGTCAAAAATTACGTAAAAAACGAGCATTTAAGAGATACATTTGAGTACATGTAGTTTTTTACTTTAGATTTTAATTATTTTTACTGGTTATTTCGCAAAAAATATGAAAGTTCTTTTATTCCGAAACATACCAAAATCTATTCAGTTCCAGGTTATCTAACAAGTGACCTATCAACGAAATTTTATGAAAGTTGGTCTATTAGTTTGTCAGCTAGAGTGGATATAGACAATTTTTGCAACTATTTACAAAAAGGGAAGGATCTTTTATCCCGAATCGTACCAAAATCTAATCAGCGCCAGGGACGGCACTGACTTGCCTGTAAAATTTTATAAAATAGGTCTATTATTTTTTGCGGTAGAGTGGATACATGCATTGCATAGACAGACAGACACACACACACACACATATCACACATATATACACATATCACACATATACACAAACATATTACACTTATACACACACACCCTGAAACCCACACATACGGCAAGCTAAAAATAGTTTCTTCGTGTTCTAGACGTCCCAAAATTTGTAGATTCGTCAAAAACTCGAGTTGTGATTTTTGGTATGATTACAATACTTTCTCTATACATTACTATGTGTAGCAGGAAAAGTTAATACCTGATTTGGGCAGCACATGTCAGAGAATCAAATTCATTTTCCTTTTATTTCTTTAATTCACTAAATTATTGAGTTTAATTGCACAAAATAACACACATTATTATTTGAAATTACACTGAATTTCTACTTTTATATCAGTTCTCAGTTTCATTTGGTAACTTAACTTTGTTCTCAAAACCGACTCAGCAAAAATGCCAAAGAACTAAAATATCTCGCGAACGGTTAGACATAAAGCAATGAGATTAGTCTTGTTCTTTTTATTGTCAAACGTTACGTATAAAACAAGCATTAATTGATACATTTGAGCATAGGTAGTATTTCAATTTAGATTTTGACGATTGTTGCGGGCCATTGTGCAAATATTACGAAAGCAATTTATTACGAATCGTACAAAAATCTAATCAGCACCAGGATAATCCACGAGTGACTTATCTACTACATTTTGTGAAATTTGGTCAATTAGTTTTTTAGCCAGGGTAGACACATTCGATTTTCGCGGCCATGTCACAGAAAAATATGAGGTCTAATTTTCGAATCGTAGAAAAATCTAATCAGTACTAGGGTATCTCACAAGTGATTTATCTACCAAATTTTATGAAATTCCGTCCTTTAGTTTTCGAGTTAGAGTGGATACATACATTGCAGAGACAGACAGGCGCGCACACACACACACACACACACACGCACACACAGACACACAAACCCGCTCACAGACACACACCGATGTACACACAAACCCTAAAACACACACAGACGGCACGCTAAAAATAGTGTTTCCATAGTGTAGAGGAAGGTCCCAAACCGTGTAGATCCATCGAAATCTCGAGTTGCGATTTTCGGCATGATTCCAATAATTCCCCCATACATTACTATGTTTTGCAAAGAAAATAAATATAAGCATTACTTAGAAAATATTTACAAAATTCAATTGTGAATAGCCCGGATATCAAATGTGTACATGGCTACGCCCACATTTGTCCAATCCTATGGTTAGCATTCGGAGTTTTCCTGGGACATTGATATATTGTTTATTTACAATAAATATAAATTAGAGAACTAAATTTTAAAGTAGAATATTTTATTCCAATATTTTCGAACGAGCTAAAAAATTCCAGAAGAAATACTAAAATTGGAATAGCTTTTAGGCCTGGATATCATTTTGGCACTAATTCTGCCTTTGCATGTCAAAATGTATTTACCTTTTACTTATAACCCGAAAGGTCGTTGGTATATTTTAATGTGAACAGCATCTATGGTTAAGGTTTCTCTGTCGGAAAAACGAGCAATATGAAAATGTAAACACTCTTTGAAACTTATACTGCCAAACCTGACAGATAAAAAAGCACATATTTTTTCTTGTTTTCTCGATGGAAAAGATATATATATAAATGGTAAACGACAAAAACGTATAGCAGAAAATTTAGTATTAAATCTACATTTAATATTAAAAATTGCTCTTACAGTTTCGAGTAAACATCTTGTCAAGTTGAAGAACAGTGAAAATTTTAGGTTTTACAAGTTTGTCATGCTTATATCTGTAAAAATGGAAAAGATAGCTTTTAACACTAAACAATAATTTTTAGCTCTTTAAAAGCCATACAAGTGGGAATTGGAATATGGATCGATCTCAGTTTTTTTGAAAAAAAAATTTAAATAGTATCTGTATGTAAAAAGTATCGGTTTTTACCACTTTACAACAAAGTTGAAAAGTGTTTATGACTTTGTTCATTCTGCCTGTCTGTCTGTCTGTCTGTCTGTCCGTTAGCACGATAACTGCCGTAAAAATGACTTAATTAAAATGAAATTGTAGTATGTTGTTCAGACGGTCTGTAGGACCTATGGGAACATAAATGAATAATATCACCCAATTTGTTTTGGATTGAACCCGGGTTGAAAAAATGAAATACATTGAGCCCAATACTATGGGACCCAATTTTTTAAACATTTTTTAAGCGGATTTAAAATTCACAAATTGATTCGAAAATTTTAGGTAATATTCAAATTGTTCCATAAAATATATAAAAAAAATCAGCGAAATATATTCAGTAGTTCTTTTAAATAAAAATTAAAATAATAATTACACCTCTTATATGAAACGATTACGTGACCATGAAATGAAAAGATCAAATGACCCACTTCAAAATGATATATGGCATCCATCTTGTTTCAAAATCGTGATTTTTTAAGTTCCTTTTAATTCATATTCAGCGTTGTATCCGTCCTAAAACTACTTTATTTTTGCTTAAATTCTGTGCATCTACATACTGAAACAACGCAAATACAATATATTTGAGTTTAAATGATTATCCAAATTTGATTATTTCTACAACGAAGCCTATTTTTCACTTATGTAAAATGTAAACAGCAAAATATGTAGACTGAGTTGTATTAGAATTGCTGTATTTCTTTAACACAAAATCATGTAGTTCATGGAGTCTGCAAAGCTGATATGAATGAAATATTCATTGATTTTACAAAGAGAAGGACGATTTTTTTCGATGAAGTTTTACGCATAGAGTTTAATTACTTGTAGCTCCATGGTCTAAATTTTTAAATAAAATAAATTATTACAGTATTGTGATGAAGGAAATGAATGGGAAAAAGTTATGAATGACATGCTGTTTTTAGAGAGAGATCCAGGCGTGTTATTTTTTCTATGACGTCATTTGAATGAATATCAGTTGTTTTCGATGAAGTTTTCAAATATAATAAATTATCGTAGTATTATGATAGTTTTAAAAATATTACCGTGGATTGTATCGCATTTTAGAGATATTTAAACCAGGTAATTTATATTTCAATGCCGTCATTTGAATGAAGTTCACTTTTTCGGTGAAGTTTTAAGTTTTCAAATATAATAAATTAATGTAGTATTGTGATAATTTTCAAACTATTACCGAGGAATGTATCGCATTTTAGAGGTGTTTATATAAAATTACATTAAAGTTGGAAAGTGTTTCATAATCAATGTTTTATGCATGATTGATTTTTCTTGTTTTTTCATTTTCCTTGTTTCACTCGATATATCTTGGAAACTAGACAGATAGATAGAAGTAGTCAGCAACAAAAATATGTATAAGGAAATTTAATTCCAAATAAATATTCATTTTTCAAAAAAAAATATAACGAATTATATTTTTAACACTTTACAACAAAGTTGATGTGTTTATGACTTTGTTCATTCTGTCTGTCTGTCCGTTAGCACGAGAACTGCCGTAAAAATGACTTAATCAAAATGAAATTTTAGTATGTTGTTCAGACGGTCTGTAGGACCTATGGGAATATAAATGAATAATATCACCCAATTAGTTTTGAATTTGAACCCGGGTTGAAAAAATGAAATACATTGAGCCCTATGGGACCCAATTTTTCGAACATTTTTTTAACCGGATTTAAAATTCACACATTGCTTCGAAAATTTTAGGTAATATTCAAATTCTTCCATAAAATAAAAAAAAAATCAGTGAAATATATTCAGTGGTTTCTTAAATAAAAATTAAAATAATAATAACACCTCTTATATGAAGCAATCACGTGACCCACTTCAAAATGATATATGGCATCCATCTTGTCTCAAAATCGTGATTTTTAAAGTTCTTTTTAATTCATATTGAGTGTTGCATCCGTCCTAAAACCACTTTGTTTTTGCTTAAATTCTGTTCATCTACATACCGAACCAACGCAATTACAATATATTTGAGTTTAAATGCTCATCCAAATTTTATTTTTTCTACAACGAAGCCTATTTTTCACTTATGTAAAATGTAAGCAGCAAAATATGTAGAATAAGTTGTATTAGAATTGTTGTATTTCTTTAACACAAAATCATTTAGTTCATGGAGTCTGCATAGCTGATATGAATGAAATAGTCATTGATTTTACAAAGAGAAGGTCGACTTTTTTCGATGAAGTTTGACGCATAGAGTTTAATTACTTGTAGCTCCATGGTCTTAATTTTTAAATAAAATAAATTATTATTGTATTGTGATGAATGGCATGAATGGGAAATTATTTTTGATTGAAATGCTGCTTTTATAGAGAGCCAGGCGTGTTATTTTTTCTAAGACGTAATTTAAATGAATTTCAGTTGTTTTCGATGAAGTTTTCAAATATAATAAATTATCGCAGTATTATGATAATTCTAAAATTATTACCGAAGAATGTTTCACATTTTAGAGATGTTTAAATCAGGCAATTTATATGTCAATGCCGTCATTTGAATGAAGTGCATTTTTATCGATGAATATTGTATTTTTTTCGATGAAGGTTTAAGTTTTCAAATATAATAAATGTAGTATTGTGATAAGTTTTAAAATATTACCGAGGAATGTATTGTATTTTAGACATGTTTAAATAAAATTGCAATGAAGTTGGAAAGTGTTTCATAATCAATGCTTTAAGCATGATTGATCTGTCTTGTTTTTTCTTTTTACGAGGTATTTATACTACATACCTCGTAAAAATATAACCAATAGTTTTCGCGTATTCTCAAGTATGGAGTCTGAAATACGAAGAAGTGTAAAGTATGCAAATTGAAGTATGCTGTATTCAATTCTTTTGTTTTTAACACTTTACAACATAGTTGAAAAGTGTTTATGACTTTGTTCATACTGTCTGTCTGTCTGTCCGTTAGCACGATAACTGCCGTAAAAATGACTTTATCAAAATGAAATTTAGTATGTTTTTCAGACGGTCTGTGGGACTTATGGGACTATACGTAAATAACATCACCCAATTAGTTTTTTTATTGATCCCGGGTTGAAAAAATGATATACATTGAAACCTATGGGACCTAATTTTTCAAACATTTTTTAACCAAATTTAAAATTCACAAATTGGCTCGAAATTTTTCGAAAATATTCACATTGTCCCATAAGGGCGCGGTAGCCCATTGGTTAGCGCGCTGGAGTTGCACTCGGTAGGCCCGGGTTCGATTCCAGCCACTGCCAAAACTGCCGCCGTGTTCATGCGGAGTACGATCACGTTAAACATGTGGGTCCGAAAGTCCTTCCGAGAGGTTGGTGGTAGGGGAAGGAGGGTACGGTCCCTGTGGATGCCTCCACCACTGGGTTCCGGTCTAAATTGGGTGGCACTTCCCGACCGTCCAAACAGTTACCTTACACCTTTCTGGTAGGTCGGACGGTCTGGGTTTCAACAACAACAACATTGTCCCATAAAATGTATAAAAAAATTTCAGTAAAATATATTAGGTAGTTTTTTAATTAAAATGTATTTAATATAGGGAGAAAAACAAATTCAACTAAATTCTGACTTTTGGGATATCCTCCAGAAAGAAAAAATATATATATTATATAATTAATATCTTTCCGAAAGCTTAATTATATTGTATACAAGAGAAGCTTCACATTTTAAAATAAATTTGGTAGATAACAGTTTTTCAATTTTTTTTTATAATTTTATATAACTCTTCATGATATACTTATTTGATGGCAATTTTAATGCACTTTCCTACATCCTAGAGAGTTAAAATTTGGTACACAGCTTAAATTTGTAGAATATTTTATTCTACAAAAATTTGGTGGATCTTTAAATATAGATCCTACATTTTTTTCGAAAAGGCCTGGAAATAATCCCCATTCACTTCTGTAAATCAGTGTTGTAATGTTGTTAAAAATTCTGATGTGGACAGAACATGTTTTTCTCTGCAGTCTCATATTCACGTTCTCTTTATTTCTTCAATAATAATGTCAGTTTATCTGCACAAAATAACAGCTATAAGTATTTTAAATGACATTGAACGTTAAACTTAAATTTGGTTCTCATTTGAAATCTGGACTTGTCAAAGGTGGCGTAGCAAAAACTTGAAAAAAACTTAAATATCTCAAGAACGGCTAGTCCTAGAGTAATGGGGTTAGTCTTATTCTTTTTATTGTCGAAAATCACGTATAAAATAGGAATTTAATTGATATAGAGCACACGTAGTCTTTTATTTTTATATTTAACGATTTTTACTGGCCATTTCGCAAAAACAGCCCGTTCCTTTTCCCCAAATCGTACTAGAATAACCTACAAGTTATATATATACCAAATTTTGTTAAATTTGGTATAAAAACCACTTGTAGGTTATTGAAATATTATACCCTAAATTTTGTTAAATTTGTTCCATTAGTATTTAGCTAGAGTAGATAAAGACAATTTCTGCCGGCCATTTCGCAAAGAAGTCAGATTCTTTTATTACGAATCGTACTATAATCTAATGAACATAAGGGATTCCCACAAAAAACTTACCTATAAATTTTATGAAATTCGGTTCATTAGTTTTCAGTTAGAGTGGATGCATTATCCTCACATACACACAGAAACACACACCGATACACAGTTACATACACAGACGTCTTCTTAAAAATAGTATTTTCGTGTTCTAGAAGTCCCAAAACGTGTAGATCCTTCGAAAATTCGAGTTCCGATCTTCGGCACGATTTCAATACTTTGAATACGTATGCACACACAGACATATATTATCTGTGTATCTGTGTATTATCTGTGTATCTAAATTCCGTGCCTAAGCAATTACAATAGTTGTGATTTTAATGATTCCTAAGCTTTTATTATTTCTTCAACGAAGCCTAATTTTAACTTATGCAGAATGCAAATATCTCAACTATTGTAAGATGAGTTACATAAGAATTGCTGAATTTTTTTCACACACAATTATTTAGCTCTGGTGTCTGGAATACAAGTTATATGAATGAAATATTCATTGATTTTGCATAGAGAATCAGATGATTTATATTTCGATACAGTTTTAAATATTTAAGTATAACATATTACTGTAGTATTGTGATAATGTAAAAGATATCGCCACTGAATGTATCACATTTTAGAGATTTTAAAATAAAATTGCATTTCAGTTGGAATGTGTTTCTTAATCAATGCTTATGCATGATTAGTCTTTCTTGTTCAAGTATGTAATGCTTATATAAAAAACTAAAAGCGACAGCTATAAACGTTAAGTAAGAATGTGTAGCTCTTTGAAAACTCTATAAGTGTTTACATTCGGATTTCCGATCGAGTTCTTCGCTTTTCAATATTTCTTGAGTTAACTTGAGTATAAACTTTAGTATTAACTTGAGCTTTATTGAGCTACATCGGGCCAGAGCCACCGTCGATGATTTTTCACTGTCATTCATTTGTGCAGCCCTTAGTTAAGCCCAAAACGAAAAGAAACTTATTTTAAGATTGCAAAAACTTAAAACGCAAATATATCCGCGTATTTCACATGGACCACTAATATTTTTAAACTATGTCCCTTATAAGAAATGATTTAACTTATTTAATTGTTTTGCTGATACAGTTATGAATTACGTCCAGAAAACTGCTCCAAATGCGGCCAGTAGCGTATTGAATTCAAATAACCGTGGTCAAACCAACCTTTAACTTTTTCAATTTTTTCGCAGACTAAAATTCAATATATAAAATTTATGGCGGCCCTACATACAGAGCCACCGTCGATGGTTTTTCACCGTCATTCATTTGTGCAGCCCCTAGTTAAGCCAAAACGAAAAAAAAAACTTAAAACGCAAATATATCCGCGTACTTCACATAAACCACTAATATTTTTAAACTATGTGCATCATAAGAAATGATTTAACTTAATTAATAAGGTTCGATGTACGGGTTTGAAATGTGTCTAGAAAGCTGCTTCAAATGCGGCAAGTTGAAATTGAAGTCAAATAACCGTGGACAAACCGTCCTTTAAATTTTCAATCTTTTCGCAGACTGAAATTCAATATATAAAATTTATGGCGGCCCTCATCCAGCGATTTCCATAAAGCCTCCACATCAAGTGATTAGCATAAAACTTTGCACAGCTTTTTGACCTCCAGGGACTCCCTGCTTTGCATGTGGGGCATGCGCAATGCCTCATCACTGGCTCATAAAAGCCTGCCCCAAACTATTCTCATCAGCGATACGGACATTCGTATTCGGATGACTACGTTCCCGTCCGTTAAGATGCAGCGCCATGCTATGTAAATAACTTGTAAATATAGTTAGCAAGTTCCTGTAAATAAACTTCTCTTTTATAAATGCTTCTGTAATGATTAAGATACAGCATCGCACCTTCGTTTTATGTATGGGACTTCGCCATAAACTATTGCTCATTGAATGTGAATGATTATCATGATATACTACAGTACGCATTTAGTAATACGACCCTTTATAATACGTTCTCTCAATTTTCCGACTTATAATAATCGATATCGAAATTGTCTGAACTCCGTTAGGCGTAAAGTAAAAACATTCAATAAATAAATACAAAACTCCATACTTGGGGGAAAATATTTTATTCATAACTCGCAACAAGTAGTAGTTTCAAGAGTTAAAAATGTTCTCTTTTATATATACAGGGTGTCCCAAAACATTGACCTCGGCTTTTATTCCTTAAATATTGGTCTTAGGCCATATAATAAATTACAAAGTTGCGTAAAAAATGGTACAGAATTTTATGAATTCGATTAAAATTTTCAAGGGAATTAAATTTTAAGAAAGACAAAATTTAAATTTTTATACTGTCTCCGTACAAAAACATTTCCAATGAGTAAAATATGCCCCATACACTAATAAGGTGATGTACAAAATTTCAGCATATTATCATAATATGTCCTAGAGAAATGAAATTACAAATATGCTGACTTAAACCACTTTTCAAAGCATCGACATGGGTTCTCAGAGGGGAAAAATCAAGTCGGCAGATTGCGTTTCAGGGGTTATACACAAATTACGAAAGAAAACAATGATTACATAAGTAAATAATAATTTTGCTATTTATTGGTACAAAAGTATCCACACTGCGTAGAAATAATAACTTTACACAAAGTTTACAAAGCTTGTTCAAAATGTTTTCCATACATGCCAAAGATCCATTAAATGTAAGAGGCAGATATTATTTGCCTATGATGCATTTCTGCGTTGCGTCATTTGCACTCTTTCTATAAACATTTACATTTTAATTTGTGATTGATCTCTCACCAAATTTGTTTAAACGTATCTCTGGGACTTTTTATGATAAAATGCTGAAATTTTGTACATCACTTTATTAGTGTATGGGGTACATTTTACTTATTGGAGATGTTTGTGTATGGAGGCCGTATAAACATTTAAATTTTATATTTCTTCAAATTTAATCTCCTGAAAATTTTTATTGATTTCAAAAAATCTGTACTTTTTTTACGCAGCTTTGTAATTTATTATATATGTATAAGATCAATATTTAAGGAATAAAAGCTGATGTCAATATTAATGGGACACCCTGTATATAGATATATATATATATATATGTGTGTTTGTGTGTGTGTGTGTGTGTGTGTGTGTGCGTATATATATGCCTGGTCAATGTATTTATATACTCTAGCTGAAGGGCTGATTTATCATATTTTCCAAAATTTGGAAGATAAGTCACTTGTAGATCACGCTGGTCCTGGTTAGATTTTTGTGCAATTTGGAAAAAAAAGAACATGCCTGTTCTTACGAAATGGCGTGCAAACGTCGTCAAAATATAAAACAAAATAATATTATGGATGTTCATATGTATCAATTAAATGCTTGTTTTATACGTAATTTTTGACAGTGCAAAAAATAAGACTAATCCTGATTTTCTAGAACTTACCATTCTCGAGATATTTTTTCGAAGTTTTGCTCCATCGACGCTGAAAATGCGCCCAGTCACCAAATAAAAACTACAATTGATTTAAAATGCGAATTCAGCGTAATTGAAATTAATTATCCGTGTTATTTTGTACAATTAAACTGAATGAATTATTGAAGAAATAAAAAGAATGTGAATATGAGTCTGTAGAGAAATTCACGTGCTGCCCACATCACATTTTTAGCGTTGTGGTATCCAACCAGTTATCTCCTTCTAAATATCTGTTAAGAAATCAACGTACTCAACATGAAAGGACCAGTAGCAGTTGATTACAATACATGGTAATGTATAGGAAAAGTATTGAAATCATGTCGAAAATCGATTTTCCGAAGGAACTACACGGTTTGAGCATTCTAGGGTCGAACACTATTTTTAGTCGGAACAGTTATTTTTAGCTCAACGTCTGTCTATGGTGTGTATATCTGTCTATGACGTGTCTATCTGTCTGTATGTATAATGTATGTATTCACTCTTGCTGAAAAACTAATTGGTAGATAAGTCACTTGTAGTTGATCCGATTTTGAAACGATTTGGAAAAAGATCCTACCTTTTTTAAGCTAAATGACCCAAGAAAACTTATGAATCCACTCTGACTGAAAAACAAATTGACCAAACTTCGTAAAATTTGGTATATAAATTATTTATTTAACAAATGCCAGCCTGCTTACTAATTTTGATGTGAACAGCATCTATGGTTGAGGTTTCTCTGACGGAAAAACGAGCAATAAGAAAATGTAATCACTTTGGAAGCTTATACTCCCAAACCTGACAGATAAAAATACAAATATTTTTTCTTCTTTTCTCGATAAAAAATATATATAAACGGTAAACGACAAAAATGTATACCAGAAAATTTAGTATTAAATCTACATTTAATATTAAGAATTGCTCTTACAGTTTTCGAGTAAACGTCTTGTAAAGTTGAAGAACAGTGCAAATTTTAGGTTTTTCAAGTTTGTAATGCTTATATCTGAAAAACTAGAAGAGATAGCTTTTAACACTAAACAATAATTTTTGGCTCTTTAAATGGCATACAAGTGGGAATTGGAATCTGGATCGATCTCAGTTTTTTTTGAAAAAAAATTTAAATACTATCTGTCTGTAAAAAGTATCGTTTTTTTTTTCATTTTCCTTATTTCACTCGATATATCTTCGAAACTATACAAATAGATAGAAGTAGCCAGCAGCAAAAATATGTATAAGGGAATTTAGTTTCAAAATATGTATTCGTTTTTCAAAAAAAAAAAATATAACAAGTTATATTTTTTTCTTTTTACGAGGTATTTATTCTACATACCTCGTAAAAATATAACCTATAGTTTTCGAGTAATATCAAGTATGAAGTCTGAAATACGAAGAAGTATGAAGTATGAAAATTGAGGTATGCTGTATACAATTCTTTTGTTTTTCAAGTTTGTAATGCTTATATATTAAAAACTAAAAGCGACAGCTATAAACGTTAAGTAAGAATGTGTAGCTCTTTGAAAACCTTATAAGTGTTTACAATCGGATTTACAATCGAGTTCTTCCCTTTTCAATATTTCTTGAGTTAACTCGAGTATCAACTTTAGTATTAACTTGAGTTTTATTGAGCTACATCGGACCAGAGCCACCGTCGATAGTTTTTCACCGTCATTCATTTGTGCAGCCCTTAGTTAAGCCCAAAACGAAAAAAAACTTATTTTAAGATTGCAAAAACTTAAAACGCAAATATATCCCCATACGTTACATCACCACTAATATTTTTACACTATGTACATTATATGAATGATTTAGCTTAATTAATAGACTTTGATGATACTGTTTCGAATTGTGTCCAGAAAGCTGGCACAAATGCAGCCAGTTGAAATTGAGGTCAAATTTTAAAATTTTTAATCTTTTCGCAGAATAAAATTTAATATATAAAATTTATGGCGGCCCTCCTCCAGCGATTTCCATAAAGCCTCCACATCAAGTGATTAGCATAAAACTCTCCACAGCATTTTGACCTCCAGGGACTCCCTGCTTTGCATGTGACGCATGCGCAATGCCTCTTTACAGGCTCATAAAAGCCAGCCCCAGACTATTCTCATCAGCGATACGGACATTCGTATTTGGATGGCTACGTTCACGTCCGTTATGATGTAGCGCCATGCTATGTAAATACCTTGTAAATATAGTTATAAAGTTCCTGTAAATAAACTTCTCTTTTATAAATGCTTCTGTAATGATTAAGATACAGCATTGTACCTTCGTTTTATGTATGGAACTTCGCCATGAACTATTGCTTATTGAATGCGAATGATTATCATGATATACTACAGTACGCATTTAGTAATACTGCCCTTTATAATACGTTCTCTCAATTTTCCGACTTATAATAATCGATATCGCAGTTGTCTGAACTCCGTTAGCCGTAACGTAAAAACATTCAATAAATAAATACTAAACTCCATACTTGGGGGGAAATATTTTATTCATAACTCGCAATAAGTAGTAGTTTCAAGAGTTAAAAATGTTCTCTTTTATATATACAGGGTGTCCCAAAAACATTGACCTCGGCTTTTATTCCTTAAATATTGGTCTTAGGCCATATAATAAATTATAAAGTTGCGTAAAAAATGGTACATAATTTTATGAATTCGATTAAAATTTTTAAGGGAACTAAATTTTAAGAAAGACAAAATTTAAATTTTTATACGGCCCCCGTACAGAAACATTTCCAATGAGTAAAATGTGCCCCATGCGCTATTTAGGTTTACAAAATATCAGGATATTATCATAAAATGTCTCAGAGATATGAAAAGACAAAAATGCTGACTTAAACCACTTTTTGAAGCATCGACATGGATTCTCAGAGGGGAAAAATCATGTCGGCAGATCGCGTTTCAGGGGTTATACACAAATTACGAAAGAAAACAATGATTACATAAATAAATAATAATTGTAATATTTATTGGTACAAAAGTATCTACACTGCGTAGAAATAATACCTTTACATAAAGATTACAAAGCTTGTTCAAAATGTTTTCCGTACATGCCAAAGAACCATTAAAGGTAAGAGGCAGATATTATTTGCCTATGATGCATTTCTGCGTTGCGTCATTTGCACTAATTTTGTAAATATTTACATTTTAATTTGTGATTAATCCCTCAACAACTTTGTTTAAACGTATCTCTGGGACTTTTTATGATAAAATGCTAAAAAATTTTACATCACCTTATTAGTGTATGGGGCACATTTTACTGATTGGAGATGTTTTGTATGGGGTCCGTATAAACATTTAAATTTTGTATTTCTTCAAATTTAATCCCCTGAAAATTTTTATTGATTTTAAACTATTCTGTACCTTTTTTACGCAGCTTTGTAATTTATTATATATGTCTAAGATCAATATTTAAAGAATAAAAGCCGATGTCAATGTTACTGGAGCACCATATATGTATATATATATATATATATATATATATATATATATATATATATGTCTGTACAATGTATTTATCCACTCTGCTGAGGGGCTGATTTATCAAATTTTCCAAAATTTGGAAGATAAGTCACTTGTAGATCACGCTGGTTCTGGTTAGATTTTTGTGCGATTTGGAAAAAAGGAACATGCCTTTTTTTTACGAAATGGCCTGCAAACTTCGTGAAAGTATAAAACAAAATAATATTATGTATGTTCATATGTATCAATTAAATGCTTGTTTTATACGTAATTTTTGACAATGCAAAAAATATGACTAATCCTATTTTTCATGAACTAACCATTCTCGAGGTATTTTTCCGAAGATTTGCTCCATCGACGTTGAAAATACATCCAGTCACCAAATGAAAACTACAATTGATTTAAAATGCAAATTCAGCGTAATTGAAAACAATTATCTGAGTTATTTTGTACAATTAAACTCTGAATTATTGAAGAAATGAAGAAATAAAAATAACGAATGAATTATTGAAGAAATAAAAATAACGTGAATATGAGTCTGTAGCGAAAGTCACGTGCTGCCCACATCAGATTTTTAACGTTGTGGTATCCATCCAGTTCTCTCTTTCTAAATATCTGTTAAGAAATCAACGTACTCAACAGGAAATGATCACTAGCAGTTGATTACAATACATGGTAATGCATAGGTAAATTATTGAAATCGTGTCGAAAACGATTTTCCGAAGGATCACAACAGTTTGAGCACTCTAAAGTCGAACACTATTTTTAGTCGGAACAGTTATTTTTAGCGCAACGTCTGTGATATGTGTGTTTGTCTTTCTATGGTGTATACGTCTATGATGTGTGTGTTTATCTTTCTGTGGTGTGTACGTCTGTGATGTGTGTGTTTGTCTTTCTATGGTGTGTACGTCTGTGATGTGTGGGTTTGTATTTCTATGGTGTGTACGTCTGTCTATGTTGTATATGACTATCTATGCTGTGTACGTCTGTCTATGTTGTGTACACCTGTCTATGTTGTATATGTCTGTCTATGCTGTGTACGTCTGTCTATGTTGTGCAAGTCTGTTTATGTTGTGGATGTATGTATGTCTATGTTGTTAACGTATTTCTATGGTGTGTACGTCAGTCTATGTTGTGTATGTCGGTCTATGTTGTGTACATCTGTCCATGTTGTGTAAGACTGTTTATGTTGTGTATGTATGTCTGTGTTGTGTATGTATGTCTATGTTGTGTACGTCTTACAATTACGTCCGTACGTAAATTTACGTCTGCACGTATGGTGTGTACGTCTATGTTGTGTATGTCTGTCTATGTTGTGTATGTCTGTCTATGTGGTGTACGTCTGTCTATGTTGTGTGCACCTGTCTATGTTGTGTAAGTCTGCCTATGTTGTGAATGTTTGTCTATGTTGTTTACGTCTGTCTATGGTGTGTATGTCTGTCTGTCTGTATAATGTATGTATTCACCCTTGCTGAAAAACTAATTGACCAAATTTCACAAAATTTGGTAGATAATTCACTTGTAAGTTGATTAGATTTTGGTACGATTTGAAAAAAAAGAACCTTTTTCATGCAAAACGACCCAAGGAAACGTATGAATCCACTCTGACTGAAAAACAATCTGACCAAACTTCGTAAAATTTGGTATATAAATTATCTGTGGGATACTTTGGTACTGATTCGATTTTGGTACAATTTGGAAAGAAAAAACCGCCTTTTTGTGAAATGTTCCGAAATTTGCGAAACTAACAGAATCTAAAATAAAATATTGCGTGTGCACAATTGCTTCAATTAAATACTTATTTTATACGTAATTTTTGACGACGAAAATAATAAGACCAACCCTATAACTAAACCACTATCGAGATATTTCAGTTGGGTATTTTTCCAAGTTGCCGAATAAGTTCAGCCGCCAAATGGAAACTGAAATTGAAATAAAACTACAAATTCGGCGTAATTTCAAATTATTATTCGTAATATTATTTTGCTTTTTGCTTTTAAACTCAATATAATGAATTGTGAAAGGAAGAAAGGGAAAGAGAAGTTGAGTCTGTAGGAAAATTCATTTGGTGATCTCATCAAATTTTTGTCTTGTGTAGTGAAGAACAAAAGTTACGAAAAATTAAAAAGTTGGATAGACATTATTAAAGTTGGATAGGCATTTATTTCGAAATGGTTAGCATTGCAAGAGGTGAAGGTAACTTTACAACTTGCCACGAAAATAAATTTTAATACAATAAAAATAAAATTTGAGATATTTTTTTAATGTAGGTTTGGGTATCCTCGATCGTCATTTTTATATGCTACACTAGATTCTTGTCATTTCATTCCTGTTTATTATAGAATTAGCAACAGTAAATAGCAACAATTAACCAATAACCACATTGTGCCAAATAAATGCTTTCTATAATAGTTTAACTGCCCCACAGATAGACCTAACCTATACACATATGGATATTTCCTTACAATTTATTAAGTTGCTGTAGAACTTCCCTATGAATCTTCTATATTGGATTAAATGCTGAAGCATGCAAAGCCGGACGAAATTTGATGGTCACTGCTCTTGAAGCATATGTTGAGAATGCCTCTTATCGGCGATTATGTGACTACTTCAGTCATTTATTGTATATATTGTATATGTTGCCGCTAAAGCTCGAAATCCTTTAATATGCACATTACCTAGCTAATCTGCAGATTAACTGATTTGTTCCGTTAACGTTCGGAATCAGGAGTTTTCCCGCATTTTACATAGGTAATGTGCACATTAACGGCTTCCGTAGCGTTAAAGTTCAAAAGTGTGTTTCTCTGATTTCCTTTCCCTACTCCTTCCCCCTCTCCCTCCACTTTTAGTTTGGTTTCGTCAGCGTCTTGTCACCGTTGCTTCACCGTTCCAGATGGAGAAATGATTGATTGGAATCCCCCCTATGCCAAGGTCAAGTATCTGCAAAATATAGTGGAGTGTTTGCATGGACTTTTAAGGCCATCTAGTACACAAATAAATTCAAATAAAAACGTTCCATAGAAAATGCGCATCAGTGGCTGCCGTCCTTTACGGTAACATTTTCTCCGAGGCGAATGAGTGACTACCGTCCTTGAAGTTCGAAGTCGACGCACAGCCGTGTCTACCGTCCGCAAAGGGTTAATACACCAGACGTCCGTCAGAAATTTAACATAACTCAGTTGAAGATATTGTAAATATATTCTGATTAGATTTTACCTGAAATACTTAGGAGTTGGATATATTTTTGGACTGGCCTTACTGCCTTATCCAGGATTTGGCTCGTCACTTCCGATGTGATGAATGTAGAATATCAGCAAATTGACATAACACACTTGACGGTCTTGCAATAGCGGCGGCTATTCCGTGGCAGTAAGTAAAGAAACCTTTAATCTATTAAAATAGAAAATAAAATGAGGTTTATTTCTACAATACACTTTAACGCACATTTCACTGTTGTACACATTCAGAATACTCAAATGCTATATTTTAGTTTATATTGCCTCGTTTCAAGTCATTCTGAAGCAATTCTATCAAAAATTGAAATGCTGGCAATAATTCTATCAGAAAACGAAATGCTGATCAGCTAATCATTCGTATGCCTTGTTGCTATGATGATCATGACTTCATGCATGCTACCAGCTAATTAATTTAAAGATGCAGAAGAGTCTTTCGCCAAAAGCTTTATCCAGTAATTTTTCTGGATGTCATAAACGCGACAATAATGAACCTTTTTTTGAGCAATTTGCGGAATTGCATTGGTTAACTAGGCAATATTTTGCGACTTCCTATATTATCCTTATGGACCCTGGAGATTATAGACTATTATTGGATGATCCTGGAGATTATAGACTAAATTATCACGGGGATTATAGACTAATATTGGTTTAATTTTATGGCTGGGGAAGGGATCATTTCGTCCTTTTATGTGTTGCTGTGGGAAAAATTTGATGTTCTATGTTAACGATATTTTATGAAATTTAAAGACACAATTTTCTTGTTTACCAAATTTAATGTCGCTACTACTGTTAGTGGAAATTGGTTTGTGTTAGTTAGGGCCTCTAAGATTTGAAACGAAGATATTTTTACGGGGTGTCTGTGAAAATAATAAAAATTATGAAATGACATAAAAAGATTAAAAAACCAGCAAAACAAAAAGTTAACAATTTATAGTTAAAATTATGTTTTTGTCCTTTTTCCCGTAGCACGTCACCAATTAACCTGTTATCAAAACCAGGAGCAGCCACTTGTTTGCAAATATGTATTCTGATAAGATTTTACCTGGAAATATTGTCTAAACTTGTTTACATTTCCTCTATTGCTTCGATTTCTTGCGTCCAATAACTTCCACAGTTCATCCTATGTAGGGAAAGTAATAATACGTAACTTTTAAATCATAAAACTTTTTAGTGAAACTACTTCAAATCTAGAGGGCGCTGCTCTCGCCTTCCGTTTCCCGCCAAACTATTTCAATCGATTATGTTAGGGAATGTGTGCGAAATCACCCTCCGCATCACTTCAGTAGAAATCATGCAATCATAGTGAGCATTACTCGACGAAGAGCTCTGTTAACTGCCTATTTGTCACGTTGGTGGTTAAGTGTTCTCTGGCATTTTTTTCTTATTTAAAAAATTACATAGAAAAAAATGGTTTCTACGAACTGCAGAAGAGTTGTATAAAATTGGTGTTTACTTTTGAGTAACATTTTAGTCAGAAAGTTTAATTTAAACGCATATGATTCTGAGCAAGAGAAAATACAGAATTTAATTGGTAAGTGAGTCGGAATTAATGTTATTGTATTTTCTATATTCATTTCTATTATTAAAAAAAAAAACACTAAAATTTCTGAGAAAAGCCGAAATTTTCTAGGTTAAGAAACGTTTTGTTATCTTTGAAACCGGTTATCACTTGATAATAAAATTAATCTGTTATTAACAAAAATAAATTCAGATAATTTCTATTATTTTAATTATTGCAAAATGTTTAATTTAAAATTTACTCATAAAATGACAAATTGACTACAAATCTGCTTATAAAATGATTGCGCAAACATTTTAAAAGTGGTTGTATACATTTTCTAGCGCAAACCGTTAATAAGCAGTAGTATACATTTTGTAGCTACTTGACCTTTATAAATTTAAGTGGAATTTTATGATGTTTTGTTATTAAAACTATGTAGGGATTTTTTTATTATTAAATGTCAGTATTGTTACATAGAGCCTTGATAATTTGACATACAAGTAAGATTTTATTCACACAGTAAAATTCAAAATGTGTCGTAGAAAAATTAATGATTTTATGTTACATTTCAAAAATATGTTTTTATGTTACATTTCAAAAATATGTTTTTATGTTACATTTTAAAATTAATTTACATTTAATAGACACAAATACCTTTTTAGTAACAACATAAATAGTTGATTAAATATAGTAACCCGTCATAAAGAAAAACTGATTTACGACAAGATAAAAATAACATAGCAATCAGTACAGCAAAAATAGGGTAATTGCAGTGAAGGTAAGAGGTGGAAATTTTCTAATATTTTCTATTCTTCAGTCTCATTTATATTGAGGAATCATGTTTTTTCTTCGTCTTTGAAACCGTTTAATGCATTCAATAATCTATTTATGCTACATTAATGCAGTATTGTATTTTCAGCTAAAGTAGCAGTTTAAGCCGGCCATTATAATTACACATAGCAGGTTATATCATTTGGTATCAATGTACTTTCAACAATTTCAATCCAAACTTTTCTTCGAAGTTATTTTTAAAAATTTTTTATAATAATTTAAAAATCCTTCTATGCGACTACAATACATACTATTTTTGTACTTATTAAAATTATAGTTTTGTAATAATTTCATAGCGTATTACTTCTATGAATATTTTAGAGATAGTGTTAAAACTCAACTGATATGTTTTCAAACTGTAATGTTATCACAGAATAATATGGATAGCTCTGAGCTAGTAAAACAGCGCAAAGCAAAACAAAAAAGTGAAAAGATAAATTGATTTTTGAAGGCCATAAAGAGCCTCCCTCACTAGAATGATATAGAGCAATCTGTCTTGCAAAAACTGTAAAATGTCTGTCTAAATTATTCAGACAAAAAAAAAATAAAAAAAACTTTCATGCCTTCGAAAATGTTTATTGACTGAAATTATTTGTTTTATGATGTTATTAATAATATGTTTACTAAAATGATTTTTGAGTCCAGTTTATTATTATTTTATTTATTATTTTTGTTTATTATTTTTGAGTCCAAATTATTATGTATAATATTGAAAAAGTTTATACAGCTGTTTTAGTCAATAATCTAGAAAAATACCCGTTGAATATCTACGGTCTCACAATAAGCAACACCTGAATAATGTAAATTTTCAAATAACTCGCGTTTCAAATTTATTCGGCAAATCGAATATTTCGGTGTGCAGAACCCCTAAAGAAGAAAATATTGGAAAACTTAAATTGCGTACTTCTTCTTTAGAACTATCTACCTGTACACCAAATTAAAGTCTCTATCTCACCCCGAAGCATGCTAATTTACCATTTCCCCTTTCGAATGTTTTTCTGTGGAGCAGATCCATAAATGAACTATTCTAAAAAACTCTGTTCATCTTGAGTTAAACGGTTTACCCATACACCAAATTTGAAGTCTCTATCTCATCGCAAAGCATGCTTTCCCATCACTTTGCGAACGTTTTGGTGTAGGGCACCCCCTCTATAGAATGTTTTAGAAAAATTCGATTTTTTTAGGGGGTTTTATCAAACGACCGAGCCTTGTACCAAATTGCAAGTCTCTATCTATTCGGGAAGTGCCTAAAAAAAGCGTGACAGACAGGCAGACGGACAGACAGACAGGCGGCCACTTGGCAATAAGTATATATAGATACTAGAAACCGCTTTATTGCACAACAGCTTCGAACCATGAAACTATAGAACATAAACTTAGGCCATAAAAAGTCTAATGTGGGCAGCACGTGACTTTCCCTGCAGACTCAAATTTATTCTTTCTTTATTTCTTTAAGAACTCATTAAAATGAGTTTAATTGCACAAAAAAAAATTAAATTTGCAGTTTTAATTCAATTTATGCTTTTATTTGGTAATTGGACATTTTTCCAAAGGCCGCTCATCAAAAATGCGAAAAATCTCAAATATCTCGAAAACGGTTAGCCCTAGAGTAATAGAGTTGTTCTTATTCTTTTCCTTGTCAAATATTACGTATAAATCAAGCATTTAATTGATACATTTAAACATACGTAGTCTTTTTTTTTATATTGGCGATCTTTGCGGGACATTTCGACCCGTAAAGATTCAGGCAGGTTGTTCTTTTCCGAATTGTACTAAAATGTAATCAGCACCAGAGTGATTTATCTACCAAATTTTGTGAAGTTTGGTCAATTAGTATTTCATCTAGAGTGGATACATGAGATTTTTGCGGGCCATTTCGTAAAAAAGGCGGGTATTTTTTTTCCGAATTGTACCAAAAACTAATCAGCACCAAGGTCATACACAAGGGTCTTGTCTACCAAATTTTATGAAATTCGTTCCATTAGTTTTTTAGTTAGAGTGGATACATACATTGCACAGACACACAGACAGATACACCGGCAGACACATACACACAGACGCCATGCTAAAAAGTTTTTTCGTATTCTAGAGGTCTCAAAACGTGTAGATTCGTCGAAAACTCGAGTTGGGATTTTCGGCATGATTCCAATACTTTCCCTATACATTACCATGTATTGCAGCAAAAGTAAAAAAAAAATCGTGAAAATTGAAAACAGTTATTGCGTCTTTATGATTACCATGGAAAAAATCTCATGTGGGCAGCACATGACTTTCTTTATATAATGCAATGAATTTATACTTTTACAGTTAAAAAAATGTTATTCTTATAGTAGATACTTATATTCTTTCCAAGATATTGAATTTTCGTCAATGAGTTGTCATTTTCATTGATTTAGCGCCATTTTTATTCATTTGGCGAGTTCTCCATTAATTTAGAAACATTTAAAAGAAGTCGCCAATTTCTTACAACAGATAAATGACTATTGGCGTTCTAATACAAAAGTATTACTCAAAGTATCTTTTTTCATAAATGGAACGAGCTAGATCCACGATAATGATGTCACTAAATATATCGCATGGTATTACATATGAAAAGTGAACATGATTCTCAATAGGAAATACTTTTTTTTATTTTATATGATTTTTTTTATTTTTTTATTTTTAAATAAGCAATATCTCGAGAACGGTTCATGTTAGCGTTCTAAAATTTATGTCAATCGTTTTCTAATGAAAAATTACACAAGAAATGTATATTTGCGTAACTTTATTAGCGTTTTGATTTTTGACGATTTTTTTCAAAATTTCACTCGAAAATTTAGGAGGGTTTTGAGCATTCGATTGCTTATAAAAACAATAGGCTTCCAGGTTTATGGATTGTAATTTTTGTACCAAATTTCGTTCGAATCGGCCCATTCGTTTGTCACTTATCGTCACCACACACACAGACACACACACACACACAGACAGACATCATCTCAAAAACGTCTGATCCGTGTTCAGGGATGCTTGAAAAGTGCTCTCCTGTCAAAAACTCGAATTCGAATTTTTGACCCCGTCACAATACTTTCCTTATTCATTGTATGTATATAAGGAAAGTAATAAAATGTAATTAATTTCAAGATGTTTGCATATTTCTGTCCTAGAAATGGCGTCTTGGGCAATCGGAATATCTTCAGAATTGGACTGATGAAATGAAAACGTTATATGCAGTTTCAAATGATTCAAATATGGCCAAGCGAATAAATTATTTGTATAATTGTACGTAAAATCCATTATTAACTGTGCCAATGACGTAATGAACCCAAAATCTGTATCGCCGCTATTTTCAACAACAATGGTTGAAACTATTAAGTCTCGTGATCATTGAACTATAAACAACACTTGCGCATGATTATGTGACATTTTGTCCTATGCTGTCATATTAAAAAATCTGATGTGGGCAGCACATGACTTTCCCTGCAGACTCAAATTCATTTTTCTTTATTTCTTTAAGAACTCATGAAATTGAGTTTAATTGCACAAAATGACACTAAATTTCCATTTTTAATTCAATTTCTACTTTTATTGGTAATTGGACATTTTTCCAAAGACGGCATAAAAAAGTGCGAAAAATCTCAAATATCTCGAGAACGGTTAGCCCTAGAGTAAAAGAGTTGTTCTTATTCTTTTCCTCGTCAAAAATTACGTATAAAACAAGCGTTTAATTGATACATTTGAACATACGTAGTCTTTTTTTAGATATTGGCGATTTTTGCGGGCTATTTCGTAAAAAAAGGCAGGTTGTTCTTTTCCGAATCGTGCCAAAATCTAATCAGCATCAGAGAATATCATATGTGATTTATTTGCCAAATTTTGTGAAATTTGGTCAATTTGTAATTCATCTAGAGTGAATACATGAGAATTTTGCGGGCCATTTAGCAGAAGAAGGCTGGTTCTTTTTTTCTGAATTATACCAGAAACTAATCAGCACCAGGGTCATACTCAAGGGTCTTACCTACCAAATTTTATGAAATTCGGTCCATTTGTTTTTGAGTTAGAGTGGATACCTACATTGCACAGACACACAGAAACACAGACAGACAGACACACAGAGAGACAGACACGGAGATAGGCAGACACACTGACAGACACACACACAGACGTCACGCTAAATAATTTTTTCGTATTCTAGAGGTCTCGAAACGTGTAGATCCGTCGAAAACTCGAGTTGCGATTTTCAACATGTTTCTAATACTTTCCCTATACATTACCATGTATTGCAGGGAAAGTAAAAATATAAAATTTTGAATAACTTTTGAAGTTTTCACTCGAATTTAAAAAATATATATATATTTGGTTCTAGATTTTTTTTATAAAAATCGGATATAAAGTACCGTGAAAACTCAATAATATTTGCAGCAGCTATCTTGTACATAAAAAATCGAACACAGACATCAGACAGACAGACAGACGGACATCACTCCGAAAATATACAAAACGTGATCAGGAGGTCTTAAAACATATATTGGCATCAAAATCTTGAAATCGAAAATTTTCACGAAAAAACAATACTTTCTCAATACTACGTATGAGTAGGTAAAAATCAATCGCTATCAATTAAATTAATGATATCGATCTTTTATGTTAATTTTTACTTTCACATATTATGTAATTAATATATGAGTAGCATAGCGAAAGTATTGTTTTCACGAAAATTTTTCGCATTCGAGATTTTGATGCCAATATGTGTTTTAAGACCACCTGAACACATTTTGACTATTTTTGGTGTGATATTCGTCTGTCTGCATGTATGTCAACATGATATAGCGGCCACAAATATTAATGGATATTTACGAAACTTTATATCCGACTATGTTATCAGAAATCAAGAACTAAATATAATTTTTTTTTAAATTCTACCAAAAACTTTATTCGAAATTTTTATTTCCTTAACATGACAGTATAAGACAGTATTTGACACAAACCTGCATAAAGGGTTTATTTATGGCTCAATTATACCAGACTTCATAGTTTCAATCGTTGTTGTGATAGATAGTGGCGATACAATGTTTTTATTCGTGACGTCATTAGTCCTTCTTCGGTGGGGGTGGGGAGGGGGGGAATTAATTCCCGAGGGAGTACATTGTTAAGTATGGTATCAATCGAAATATTTTTTTTCAAACCTTTTAAAGTGAAGGGTAACACGTTATAATTGTAATCATTTGGACTCATGATAGCATTTTTTTCTTGTAAAATTTGAAGAAATAAAAGCTACTAAAAATGGATTCTAGTATGCGAAAGTCGAGTTAAGCTGCGTTCCAGGAAATTTCATTTGTTGTATGACAACGCCAAAAATTGTCATAAAAATTCACTTCACTAAATAGAACTATTTATGTCAATAAAATTTTAATATAAATTGTACTCGAAGATACAAATTAGACGTTTTCTAAGCTCATATATTATATTTTTTAAGATATAAATCTATAACTGTATGTAGGTAAAGTTCTGCGAATCACCCAGTGAATTTTATTTACATTCGAATTTTGAATTATGGTACCACTCAGTGGCAACAATTTGTCATCACTGAATGCAATATGTGTAATCCAGTGACATAAAGTAAATATTAGTCACCCTTTCCGGAAAATATTTTTCCCGTTATAGGATTTTGTCTTCCAGTTTATGACACCCAGGCACGCAACGAGTACACCCTTCAGTACGTCATATTGATAATTCTATTCAGGAGTTCTGAGATTTGTGATTTCAATGGTTGGGGACAAATGATTTTACTTAAATTTTGAGAAATACTTCCTGGATTTGATGTTCCACTGAAGTTATTTGAAACATTTAATTGTTCAAAAACCCAATTTTTAAGAAACTGTCTATTTATTTTGTTATCCGTTGCATGTTTTATTCGTATGCACTGTAAAGAACCTTGCTGCCCCAACCGGGAATGGAACCCTGAATCTTCGAATTGGCCAGCCAACGCTCTACCGTTGAACTATTGGGCCGAAATTGCAAGCACTTATTATCGAATTGAAGTCTGCATTCTCCACTCTCGAATGCTAGATTGGTGTGCAACAATCTGACTGACCATCTCCTAATATTTTTGCCTCAGTCTAGCCTCCTAATACTACTTTATCCTTCAGGCTAGCTTCCTGCGTGGTAGTTATCCTCTTGATTTGAAATCGGTGCTCAATATTCCAGAGCCCACTGAATCCGTGCTAACCATACCAGGATCTCTTTCAGCCCTCTGGCATATTTGCACTAATGTATAGTGTTGATTTGGTAGGATGCCATTGTGAATAACCTTGCTACCCTATCCGGAAATCGAACCCTGGTTCTTCAAATTGGTCAGCCGAAGCTCTACCGTTTAGCTACTGGGACGAAATCGCAATCTCTTATTGTCGAAGTGGACTTTGCAACACTATACAACATACAATTTACTTCTTTGTGGAAACTCAGATTATATCCTAAAGAATATTTTGCATATGAAATTATGCAAAAATGCATCAAAAAAAAAGAAAAAAAAAAGACCTATGTCATGAGGGAAAATATTACTTTATAAAAACTCCACAACTCTAAAAAATCTGACATGGGCAACACATGACTCTCCTTATATAATGCAATGAATTTACTACATTTATAGTACAATATGTTATTCTTATAGTAGATATATTATTTCCAAGATATTGAATTTTCGTCCATTAGACGTAATTTTCATTGAATTACCGTCGTTTTTATCCATTTGGCGAGATTTTCGTTAACTTGGCAGCATTTAAAGAAGTCGTCAAGTTGGCGATATTCCGCTAAATTCGTCGCCAAAATATAGCTAAGCGTTACGGATGGAGAAATAAGTTATTCTTCTATCATATTAATGACTATTGGCTGTCAAATACAAAAGTATTACTCAAAGTATATTTTCTTATGAATGGAACGAGTTAGATCCATGAGAATGATTTCACCAAATTTTTCGCATGATATTACATATGAAAAGTGAACATGTTTCTTAACAGCTAATATTTTTTTTAATTTATGGGATTTTTTAATAAATGTATTTGAAAATGTACAATATCTCGAGAACGGTTCATGCTAACGTTCTAAAGTTTCTGTCATTCGTTTCCTAGGGAAAAATTGCATAACAAATGTCTATTTGCGTAACTTTATTAAAGGTTTTGGTTTTTTGAAGATTTTTTTTTTAATTTCACTCGAAAGTTTAAGGGGTTATGAACATTCGACTGTGTTTAAAAACAATTGGCGTCCAGTATTCACAGATTGTAATTTTTGTACCAAATTTCATTCTAATCTCTCCATTCGTTCGTGAGATATCATCCCCAAAGTAGTACTGACACACACGCACACACACAGCCATCACTTCAAAAAGGGTGTTCAGGGATGCTTAAAACGTGCTCTCCCATCGGAAACTTGAATTCGAATTTTTGACGCCGTTACAATACTTTCCGTATACTATGCATATAAGGAAAGTAAAAAGATGCTCAACTTCTGAAACCAGATTTGAAAAATAGGATTTAAATTTTTATCGATTTCAGCAATATGTATTTAGTTGACAAACTGTTTTCAAATAAGCAATTTAACGTAATTATTTTGTGAAACATAAAACGGACTTCATTTCGCATAAAGAAATGATGTGTGTATAACGTGTCTTTCACTACATAATGCAATTAATTTAATATTTTCACAGCGACATAATTCTATACAAGATCCGCGGCACTATGTTTTTTACTTTCATTCGTACATTGGGGGCTTTTTCGGATGACAACATATAAAAACATTTCGTAGTTCCCAGTTAACTCATATTTCGCGCGCATCTACCTCAATATTGATAGCATCGATATCGATAGCAATTATCGATATTGATGGCATCCACAAGAAACGTATTCCCTATATTAAATGATTTTAACAATTCATTCATTATTTTGGAGTCCTTTTCGTCAAGTTATTCTTGCAATTTTGGCGATATTTTCTTCAAATGCACAGCATTTTAAAAGTCGCTATTCTAGTGACCGTTTGTTAAATTCATCAAATTTATTGCTAAGTGTTATAGACAGATGGAGGGAAGGATTTTTCAATATATAATAAAGCGGTTTTAGGACGGATACAGCAATAAATATAAATTAAAATAACTTTAAGAATCACGATTTTGAGACAAGATGAATGCCATATTTTATTTTAAAATGGGTCAAGTGATATCTTCATATAATGATCACGTGATCACTTCATATAAAAGGTGTAATTATTTTTTTAATTTTTATTTAAAAAATCGCTGAATATATTTTGCTGAAATTTTTTTATATGTTTTATGGGGTAATTTGCATATTTCCTAAAACTTTTTGCAATTTGTGAATTTTAAATTCGCTTAAAAATGTTTGAAAAATTAGGTCCCATAGGGCTCAATGTATTTCATTTTTTCAACCCGGGTTCAATCAAAAACTAATTGGGTGGTATTATTCATTTATATTCCCATAGGTCCCATAGGATCGTCTGCACAACATACTAAAATTTCATTTTGATAAAGCCTTTTTTACGGCAGTTATCATTATAACGGACAGACAGACAGACAGAATAAACAAAATCATAAACACTTTTCAACTATGTTGTAAAATGTTAAAAAAGGGACTATTAGTAAATTGTTGGTCGCCAAAATACAAAACTAGTATACGGATTGTCTTCATTATTGAATGAAATGAACTAAATCCGCGGGAATGATGTTTACAAATTTATCGCATAATATTACTAATGGAAAGTGAACATATTTCATGCTACTTAATATTCTTTTAATTTTATCTCATTTTAAACACATTACAACATAGTTCTAAACTGTTAAACTTGTGACTTTGTTCTTTCTGTCTGTCTGTCTGTCTGTCTGTCCGTTAGCACGATAACTGCCGTAAAAATGAATTTATTAAATATATAAAACATTTTCAGCAAAATATGTTAAGTAAAAATTAAAATGATAATTACACCCTTTATATGAAGAGATCACGTGACCCACTTCGAAATAAAATATGTCATCCATCTTATATCAAAATCGTGATTTGTAAAATTCTTTTTAATTTATATTTAGTGTCGTAATCTTCCTAAAGCCGCTTTATGTCTGCTTAAATTCTGTGCATCTGTTTACTGAAACAACACAATTACAATATATTTGAGTTTAAATGATCATCAAACTTTGATTATTTCTACAACGATACCTAATTTTCACCTATGGAGAATGTAAACAGATTAGGCTGTAAGATGAGTTGTATAAGAATTGCTGAATTTCTTTAACGCAAAATGGTTTTGTTCTGGAGTCTGCAATATAGATGATATGAACGAAACATTAATTGATTTTACAGAGAGAAGCAGACGATTTAATGGCAGACTTTTTCGATGATGTTTTATGCATAGAGTTAAATTACTTTTACCTCCATAGATTTAAGTTTTTAAGTAGAATAAATTATTGTAGTACTGTGATGAATGAAACAAAAATGTATGAATGAAATATTTACTGTTTTTACACAGAGGTCCAGTCCATATGTAATTTTTGTGCTTTTTTTTTGTATTTCTGTGTATTTTATGTATTTCATGTTCTTCGTTTCGTTTTGTTTTGTTTTAGTTGGTTTTACTACTTTTGTGCTTGGGTTTTTTCCCTTCGGGGTTTTCCCCTCTTTTCTTTTTTTTCCTTCTTATGTCTCTCTTGTATTGTATTGTATTGTATTGTTTTTATGTTTTGTTTTGTCGTTGCCTTTCTTTTTTTTGTCTTGTAACTGTGTTGTGATTCAATTTTAACCTGTTTTGTAATGTTTTGGATCTAAAATAAAGTTCCCGGCCACACACTTAGCTGCAGTAAACCTTCGGGTCTGTCGTGTGGTCTGGGTTTTCAACACTTCAAGAGAGGTCCAGTCGATGTATATTTTGATGACGTCATTTGAACCAAGTTCGTTTTTTTCGATGAAGTTTTAAATTTTCAAATATAATTAATTATTGCATTATTGTAATAATTTTAAATATATTACCACCACTTATCGCATTTTAGAGATGTGTAAATAAAAAAATCTGATGTAGGCAACACATGACTTTCCTTATATAATGCAATGAATTTACTACTTTTATAGTAAAAAAAAATAGGTTTTTCTTATAGTAGATACTTATATTCTTTCCAAGATATTGAATTTTCGACAATTAGTCCTCATTTTCATTGATTTAGCGCTATTTTTATCCATATGGTAAGATTTTCGTTAATTTGGCAACATTTCAAAAAGTGTCCAAGTTGGCGACATTCAGCCAAATTCGTCGCCAAAATATCGCCAAACGTTATGGACGGAGAAATAAGTTATTCTTTTAGCAGATAAATGACTATTGGCGTTCAAATACAAAAGTATTACTCAAAGTACCTTTTCTCATGAATGGAACGAGCTAGATCCACGTGAATGATATCATCAAATTTATCGCATGATATTACTTATGAAAAGTGAACATGTTTCTCAACAAGTAATATTTTTTTTTTAATTTATGTGATTTTTTGATAAATTTAATTGAAAAATGTGCAATATCTCGAGAACGGTTCATGGTAGCGTTCTAAAGTTTATCGCAATCGTTTTCCAAGGAAAAATTACATAAGAAATGTCTATTTGCGTAACTTTATTAAAGGTTTTGATTTTTGATGATTTTTTCAAAATTTCACTCGAAAATTTAGGGGGATTCTGATCATTCGATTACGTTTAAAAACAATAGGCTTCCAGTATTCGCGGATTGAGATTTTTGTACCAAATTTCATCCGATCGCTCCATTCGTTCGTGGGATATCGTCTCCACAGGCTCACTGACACACACACACACAGAGACATCACCCCAAAAATGTTTGATTCGTGATCAGAGATGCTTGAAACGTACTCTCCCGTCGAAAACTCGAATTCGAATTTTCGACCCCGTCTCAATACTTTTTTTAAACATTATATATATAAGGAAAGTAATTAGAGTTGGAAAGAGTTTCATAATCATTGCTTTATGCATAATTGATTTTTCTTGTTTTCTATAACTATATTTTTAAAACGTGCAATATCACGAAAGCGGTTCATGCTGGCATGCTAATGTCCATGTCATTTATTTTTGAATGTAAAATTACATGAAAAACAATTGTTTGTTCAACATTATTGAAGGTTCTGATTTTTTTGCCAACTTCGTTCGAAAATCTGAGGGGTCATCAAAACATTTGATTATTTTTAAAATCAACAAAGTTCTAGTATTTACCGATTCTAATACAAAATTCCGTTTAAAATGCTTAATTCCTTTGCGAGATATTACATCCACACACATCCATACAAATAAACAAATACAACTCAAAAACGTTTTATTCGAGTTCATGGATGCTTAAAAAGTCCTCTTTCGTCGAAAACGCGACTTCGAATTTTCGACATTGTCACAATACTTGCCCTATAAATTACACTACGTATGTAGGGAAATCAATAACTTACTGTCTGATAGAAATAAAATCCCCTAAGTAATACTTACCTATGCTGAATTCCATGTCATATTCGTAAGTCGTGCAATATTTTACATCATCTTCCTTTTAGACATGATATATGATAGATCATTTTCTATCATATCTCATGATATGTGACTGTGAGGTTGAAAAGGAAAATATCCTACATAGGAAGGGAAATGTCCTATCATATCTCATGTTATATGACATAATCACGTAACATGGAATATGAAAGGACATTTAGCTATGTGTAAGTAGCAGGGATTTTAAAATATTAAAAATTATGTATAGTAAATGCATTTATTACAAACTATAATATTATTGTTAGAATTTAATGAATGTATTATATAACTATATATACTATAGTAAGTGTTGAAAACATTTATGTAAATAATTTTATAATGCTACTCTAAAATTTATATATATATATATATATATTGAATTGAAGATTTTTATGATTACTTGTAATATATATATATCCGAGAAATACCAAAGAAAATTGCTTGTAAACTGAAGCTAAAGGTAAAAAAATTGCAAATCGGAAGCCTAGTGTAGCACGATGAGCTATGCAAGAAGTTTGGAAATTGAATAAATGGAATCTAGTGAATATAAAAGGAATAAAATGAATATGGAAAGCATTTCTGAAGCCATGTACGTTATCAAGGGCCATACATGTTTCATTAATGCTGATTCTACGTTTCTGTTTACACAACTGTAAAATGCATTACAGAAATAATGTAAATGATTATATATATATATATATATATATATATATATATATATATGTGCAATATATATATAGTGAATAATAGTATATTTCACTTATATTCTTAATGCTGTTAATGTAAGTATTGCAATATTTTTATTTGGCATTCCATGTTCTTTAAAACTCTAATTAATAATTATATTGTAAAATAAATGACTATAATTATATGAATTAAATGGTAATGAATCCGTCAATATTATACTTTTATCATATAAATTAGTTGTTATATTGTTCTATGGATCTATACTGAGATTTAGTGTAAAAAGTTAACATATTAGTTATTGGTTTGTTAGGTAGTAATTCCAGATTATCTAGATAGAAATTTATATGCAAGTTTTTACATTGAAGCAGTTAGCAATATCTATAAATTATGCACTCAATAGATGTAAATACATGGCCATAATTATAAAGTATAAATTAGTCAGTATACTACTACCAGGGGATACTAGTTATTTGTAAGTATTAATTATTCCGCTGAAAAATATATCGCATAAGCTTGGAATAAAACAAATTGCAGACGTATTGGAAAATAATTAATCTTAATATGGTTTGAGTAATTAATGAATTTCATATAATGTTTTATATAGCATCATAAATATCATGTATATTAATAGCATTGAAGAAGTCTTTCAAACCAAATGTTTGAAAACCAATAAGCTTTGAATAAAACTAATTGCAGAAGTTTTGGAAAATAATTAATTTTAATATGGTTTGAGTAATTAATGAATTCCATATTATGTTTTATTTAGCATTATAAATATCATGTATATTAATATCATTGAAGAAGTCTTTAAAACCAAATGTTTGAAAACCAATAAGCTTGGAATAAAACAAATTGCAGACGTTTTGGAAAATAATTAATTTTAATATGGTTTGAGTAATTAATGAATTCCATATAATGTTTTATATAGCATTATAAATATAATGTATATTAATAGCATTGAGGAAGTCTTTCAAACCAAATGTTTGAAAACCAATAAGCTTGGAATAAAACAAATTGCAGACGTTTTGGAGAATAATTAATTTTAATATGGTTTGAGTAATTAATGAATTCCATATAATGTTTTATATAGCATTATAAATATCATGCATATTAATAGCATTGAAGAAGTCTTTCAAACCAAATGTTTGAAAACCAATAAGCTTGGAATAAAACAAATTGCAGACGTTTTGGAAAATAATTAATTTTAATATGGTTTCAGTAATTAATGAATTCCATACAATGTTTTATATAGCATTATAAATATCATGTATATTAATATCATTGAAGGAGTCTTTAAAAACAAATGTTTAAAAACCAGAAATATTACCTATTATCTGAAAAATTGAATAGTTTAATTATATTATCTAAAATAAAATATTAATATTTAGATTAGCGCAGGCAGTCAATTATTTCTTTTGAACAATTTAGTAATAATTTACTTATAGCAATAGTATGAAATTTCTAGCTATTTAACCTTTATAAATTTATGCGGAATTGAAGTTTTGTTATTAAAACTATGTAGGGAAAGTATAATTATTTAGTTGTTAGTAGGGGGTCTAAATTTGTATACGGTTCTTTGATTATAGAAAATTAATTAGAAAACGTTGTATTGCAATTTGCTTAAAGATTATTTGTCTGTTCCAACTATCTGCTATATTCAGTGAGTTATTGTTTATGAAAAAAATGGGAATTTTCCACTAAGAATTCGGGATTAGCTGCAAATAAAATTGAGCAGAGACGTTTTATGCAAAGTCTGGTTTCAATTTGCAGCCATCCCATGCTGTATGAGTCAGAATATATTGAAAATCCAATTCCAATTTTAGCATATTTGGGAATTTTTTTACTTTATTTCTATTGTAACTTTATATTAATATTGTAGACAATCGCACCGTATTTTTCCCCTTTGACTAGTTAGTATAGCGTGCAATATTTTTTCTAATTGGACTATTTTTGCTGAAGGGACCGTATAAAAATTTGCACCACTTTTTATGAAAATACCTCCCGCCGGAATAAAATATATTAAACATTTCCATTTAATTTTAACGACATTTCAAACTGAATGTATGAATATATAACCATTTGCCAAAATTTGAGAAACGGTATGAAATATGCTGTATAGTAAAAGTATTATATTTTTTTTATTAAGAATGCATTTCGAATAATTTCACATCCATGTCAGTCGTGTTTGTGTGTATCTTCTTGAGTGCATGGTTAAAATGCAAGGAAGCTAAATGAAGGACGAATGTTCTTAGTACTGTGGATTATCATGTGCTAAAACACTAAATATCTAGAACAAAATGTTACGTTTTGTCACTTGCTTAATTGCACTAATAATACGAAATTTAAGAATTTTACAGCATTTCTCTCTATAGAAGAACGATACTAACTTAAAGAACAATAGTTTGTAAGGAAGAATGGCATAATTAACAGAACGGTAAATATAATGGTATTAATATAAAAATAATGGTAATAAAATGCTATATTTAACACAAATTATTAGACTGCATACAATTAAAAGCCGCTACTAAAATGTGCCTTGTAAAAAAATATTTTAAGATTAACCTGCAAGCGGAAACTAATAAATGTAAACTTATGTTTATTTCAAAACTTATTAAACAAAAGAACTTTCACACGGAGAATATGCGGCCACCCAAATAGTTGCTGAAATCCCCGGACGAATTGGACGGTCTGGATCTTCAACACGGAGAATATGAATATAAGAGAAAATCGAGTGAAGATGACCCACACTACAGAGATTTTGCATCTAAGAAATTGAGAATGTGACAAGCAATACATAAAGCACAACATAAAATATCACTCAAATAAATTGTGGAATGTATATGATAGTTTCAAACACACATGAGAAATGTTCTTTATCAGTATAAGGAGAGAAATAACTACCTACCAAATGAACTGACCACGTGTATGATGTTGATTAAATAAACGCCGATATGTAGCGGTGGTTCCACATGGCAGAGAAAAAGAAGGCATCAAATAAAATTTTATATTTTGTGGGTTATTTTTCTTCAATTCCTTCTCCTTCCTCTTACCAGGTGGCACCAGCACTATATATCTCTGCTTTTTTATTCTTTTTGCACTAATGAAGAAAACCGAGCACGTTTCTATGAAACGATCATATATATTTTATCACTAATACCCCTACCTATCGCGTTGGTATACATCATACCTATCACATTGTGAACGAACCCGCTTATTAACATTTGACTTTATTAACGGCTGACATTATTTTTAATTGAAACTGTTCTAAATAATAATAGCTAGAACGAAAAAAAAATATCAATTTATAAAGAAAACAGATTTGTTATAAAGAACGAGAACATTCTTATAACTTATATTTCATTTATTTGATAACTACTTATCGTTTGCATTTTAATAAAATATCTTACAGTTACAATTACTGTTTATATCTAGTAAAAATAGTTACAAATTATCTAAGTGCAAAGACATTCATTAATTCATTAAATTCATTAATTATCGTCCCTATTTGAGCACATCCACAAAATCGAAGTCCTACTTAGAATTTTGATTAAAGAGTTAATTTCTCTCATAAATGTTTTTTGTGCGTATAAAAGGTTATTTAAATACATTAGCTCTTGGGTTTTCATCAAAAATATGGGTTTGTAATTATGCAAGTAGTGTACAAAGATTATAACCACGTTTCCGCTTTCTTGTTTCGATACTTCAATAATTTTTCCTACTTCGAGATTGGTACACATTCTAGAAATGCATTTATAATCTTCATAGTACCACATTCGGCATAACTTAGGTACATACTCACTCGCTCACTCACTCACTCATTCGCCTACTGGTAGAAACATCTCGTAAATCAGTCTTTCTTCTAAGACATCTGTCATCTTTTGCAGCTTAATAGGATGTGTTCAGGATTGGTCCTTGATCATCATTTCTTGCGTAATCTCATTTTTATATTCATTTTTCAGTTAAATTTCTCCTATGAAATTTCAAAATATTGCTTTCTTTGCTTACAGGCGTTCCCCCCCCCCCCTAATTAATCGTAGGTACTATCTAGTATGTATCTACCGACATAGCATCCACGGCCATTGTTGAATAACATTTAAATTTGTTTCTACTGCTCAGAACTGTATCAGTCTCGTAGCTTTCTTTCGAAAATCACGTTTTCGGCCCTTCTGGCGTATCCATGACTACACACTTATAGTAATATCATTATATATGTGAGACCAGAAGTAGATCTCACATTGGTGAGACAGTTTTATGTACATTATTTATTGATCTGAAACTTCGGACAATACCTCCAGTCTGAATGACGGCAAGGTTTTCCACCAAGGTTTACACGCGGCGTTTTAATGACCCCAAGGTTTACACGTGAACCCAGAGGTCAGAAAACCATAAATTTAGGGGCATCAAGACAGAGGGGGCCGCACGAACTCTAACTAAAATGTGAAGTAACGCGACATTGGATGGAAAGGCAAGCCAATTGAGAAGGTGCTTGTTGCATCATCCTGAATGCTGCAAATAAGAGAAAAATGGGGAGTGACACCTCCGAGGAAAAAGAGCCACAATCCAAGACAGAGCGAGACTTGAAAAATAAGATTTCGAGATCCTGACAATAAGAACGATGACTTAAAAATATACTCGTGCGACATGATGATATAACGATGATGATACTCAGTTAAAGATATATACGTATGACTTGGCGAATACAGATATGACTACGAGAATGACATAAGTGCGAGTGTTTGAGTCAGCAGTATTTGAGTCAGCTGTCGACGAATTGACGTGGCGATGCATTACACTACGAGAATGACATAAGTGCGAGTGTTTGAGTCAGCAGTATTTGAGTCAGCTGTCGACGAATTGACGTGGCGATGCATTACACTACGAGTTAATGCTAGTAATAAGGACGACATCAAGTACGTGCTGCTAACAAAGTCCAAGACAGACTTGAAGGTATGTATTTCTCAAATATGATATCTGGTCCTAACCACATTTTAGGCATTTTCATGCTGGGTTCACGTGATCCCTCCGCCGAAATAATTAATAAGAATAATTGTTTTAATTAAATAATTAAGTATTCTATGTTGTTAATAAATGTTTTATTGTTAAAGTTAAAATGGTGTGATCCATTTAGTATTATATTAATTAATAATTCCTTTACAGAACTCGCGCGGAAGGTGAATAATTGGAGGGTTATTAGCGGGCACACAAAACGCAATGCTCTACAATAATAACGACTTCCACGAATACCAGCAATTTACGACCATGTCAATTTAGCAGTAGTATAATAAATAATAGAATAAGTATCTTTTGTTCCCTTTTTCTAAGTGCACCACATATCTATTTATATAGTTTTCATATAGTAATATTACATTTAACTGAAAATATAACTAATTCAATAAAGAGGCAATGAATTTAATTAATTAAAATAGCATTCTCTATGCATTTCCATTTAACAATTTTGGATGTAATATAGCAGTGATACACTTAGTTGACAAGGCATATTTATTCTTGCTCGATGCTTAAATATTCTTTCAGCAAAGTAAAACTACGCGAATGTAGTTTACAAAGAATCTTCCCAGAGGTTTTACGCTACACAATGCATTTAGTGTTTAAATATTTATGTGAAATATTGACGTTTTCTTTGTTGCAGCATGTTTAATATCAGTTTCGAAAGTTTAGGTTGATACCAAAATAAAATACCTGGGTAGGGAAGCTTTACTTGAATTTCTTATACATTTATCTTCCATACATGCCAGTTGTTCTTGTTTAAAGATTTAAATAGTCTTGAATAGAAGCTCCCAGTTTCCAGAATTTCAAATTACCCATGTATATTTATTTGAAAGAAGTTGCGTTACCTGCATAGAAACTTTATACGAGTCATATGAATACATTTAAATGTCACGCAAATGACAGTGACATGGCACAAATATTCTCAAATAGCGAAAATGCTTTTGAAATGTTCATTTTATCTATTTTCCCTACATGCATAGTAAAATGTACAAGGGAAAGTATTGCTATACAGTCGAAGATTCGAATTTAAGTTTTTTACTCAAGAGCATATTTTAAGACTTCCTGAATTCGAATCGAACATTTTAAGATGATGTCTGCATGTGTATGTATTTTAGTACGTGTATGTATGTTAGTAAGTGTGTATGTTGTATATTAGCGTGTGTCTATTTCCATGAGTCTGTGTACGCAATATGTCACAAACGAATCAAGCGTTTCGAAAATAATTTGGTACAATTAATACAACCTCTGAACCCTAATAATTTCAAACTTGATCGTATGTTCAGAAGACCGCTCCCCTCCTCCTAAAAAAAGTTTTTATTAATTTTTGAACACATCTTTAAAATATCAGGACCTTCAATAAAGTTAAATAAATAATGATTCCATGTGTTGCTTTTTATCAGAACACAAATGACACAAAACTTAGAGAGCTAGCATGAATCGTTTTCCAAATAGATCGTTTTTTTTTGCCAAATAAATTTATGAAAAACTTTCATAATATTGAAAAAAATAGTAAGTGTCATCAAACATGCAACCTTTCGATACACAATATTATACAACAAATCTGTTAGCATCATTCTCGTTGATATCACGGTGGTGTCTATACGTTAAGCATAATTCATAGAACATGCAATTTAAGGGTAAAAGCAAACAGAACAGCAGAAATTAGCATGTACTAACCTAAATCAATTTGACAGACCACATAAAGCAATATAAATTTCAAGTAATACGCCATGGGTTGAAACAAGTTGAACAAAGGATTCGAACGAATAAGTACCGGGTTTAACATTTCAGTTGAACGATATTTACGACCCATACATTCACCAATTTGCAATGACATCAGCAAATTGGAAAGTCACAATGTCTTCATGGGTGTATCACATGCTTCCGTTCCTGATCCGAAAAAGCTACATCAGAAAAGGTAAACTCCAATAAGGTCTGATCTTAAGCCATCATGCAAACCAAGTTCATGCAAAACCAACTACGGCCGTACAGCAACTCCTTTTAAGCCCTCGTTGGCAAGGGGCACGGTCTGGGTCGTGGAAACCAAGGTTAATCACCATACACCACTTCCATCAGTCATACGCTCCTCCCATTCAATATTATTCTTTATTACATGACTCCCTACCAAAACACACACACTATACCATCCGCAAAATATAACGCAATTCATCTACACTTCCTTAGACCCCCTAATAACGAATTTATCAAGTATAATGACTCAAACTTCCCAATAACTGGGCATACCATTTATGTTGTTGTTGAGACCCCAGCCCGTCCGACCTACCAGAAAGGTGTAAGGTAACTATATCATTCATGTAAAAGGAATTAACTCTCTCTATCTTCATAGATCATACAATTTAGGTCAAACTAATCTATCAATAAATAAGATGTTCATTCATTTCATTGTTTAAAACATGAATTGTCAGCAAGTCCCTCTAACTGTATGGTTTAAATATTCAAATCCCGAGTTTTACTTTCCTTATATACATAATGTATAAGGCAAGTACTGTGACGGGGTCGAAAATTCGAATTCTAGTTTTCGACGGCAGAGCAAGTTTCAAGCATCCCTGATCACGAATCAAACATTTTTGAAGTGATGTCTGTGTGTGTGTGTGAAAGTACGTGTGTGTGTGGAAAAGTATGTGTGTTTGTGTCAGTGAGTCTATGGAGACGATAACTGACGAACGAATGGACCGATGTGAACGAGATTTGGTACAAAAATCACAACCCGTAAACACTGGAAGTCAGTTGTTTTTGTACGTAATCGAATGTTCAGAACCCCCCTAAATTTTCGAGTGAAATTTTGAAAAAGTCTTCAAAAAATCAAAACTGCTAATAAAGTTACGCAAATAGACATCCTTATGTAATTTTTTATTAGAAAACGATTGACATAAATTTTATAATGCTAGCATGAACCGTTCTCGAGATATTGCCCATTTTTCAAAAAAATTATCAAAAAGTTATATAAAATAAAAAAAATATTTCCTATTGAGAAACATGTTCACTTTTCATATGTAATACCATGCGATAACTTTGGTGACATCATTCTCGTGGATCTAGCTCGTTCCATTCATGAAAAAAGATACTTTTGTATTTGAACGCTAATAGTGATTTATCTGCTGTAAGAATAACTTATTTCTTCCATCCATAACGCTTGGCGAGGTTTTGGCGACGAATTTGGCGTAACGTCGCCAACTTGGTGACATTTTTAATTGTTGCCAAATTAACAAAAATCTCGCCAAATTGAAAAAAATGACGCTGCATCAATGAAAATGACGACTAATTGAAGAAAATTCAATATCTTTGAAAGAATATAAGTATCTACTATAAGAATAACATTTTTTTAAGTGTAAAAGTAGTAAATTCATTGCATTATATAAGGAAAATCATGTGTTGCCCACATCAGATTTTTTAAATTGGGAATATATATCAATATCAACTTCCCTATTCAGATTAATCGTGGAGGTAAATGCATGGTTTCTTCTCTAACTCCGTGAGTTCAAATACATTTTCCCGTTTAGTTTCTTCTTCTTTTGACTTCGCAAACAGGCGAAGCAGATTCGCTGGCATGATTCTCTCCTCCTCCTCGACAATGAACATCATCAGGATGCATTACGCTACTGGCACGAGTGTTGTCAAATTATAGCTGAAATAGCCAAACGAATCTGGGAAATTAGCCAAACAATAATAATAACCCATTCAACAGATAACATCAGGTGACGCAATTAAAAGATCTGCTTCACCTGCGAAACCTGACGAGCCGCCATTGGTGTAAGTGCCAACAAGCTTTTTACGTACGTAACTTTTGGTATCAAAGACAGCGACGTAAATGGTAACAAAACCCAAAGTCAAATACTCTTCACGTGTCTGACATCACCAGGCAATTAATTTGCTAATGGGCTGAGAGGTCAAGACAAGCATTCGTTTCGGCTGCCGGGTTGGAGACTCGAGTCCCATCTCAGGGCATGGATGTTGTGTTGTTGTACGTAGTGTGTTTCGTTCCTACTGGTGCGTCTTAGCAACGTCTTGTGACAGCTAAATGGTTCACGATACTGCAGGTTTTCAGGCGAATGATGAGTGTATACTGCGAGAAATTCAAATATATGAGAATGGCTAACGGCACGACTTACAAAATAAGAATATTGATATAAAAATTCTGAAACAGACATTATTATGCACATAGTTAAAATATTAAATACAAGAAAGATCAATCATGCTTAACGCATTGATTATGAAGCACTTTCCAACTTCAATGCAATTTAATTTAAACAAGTCTAAAATGCAATACATTCCTCGGTAATATTTTGAAACTTATCACAATACTGCATTAATTTATTATATTTGAAAACTTAAACCTTTATCGAAAAAAATGAACTTCATTCAAATGACGGCATTGAAATATAAATTGCCTGGTTTAAACATCTCTAAAATGTTATACATTCCTCGGTAATAGTTTTAGAATTATCATAATACTACGATAATTTATTATATTTGAAAACTTCATCGAAAACAACTGAAATTAATTCAAATGACGTCGTAGAAAAAATAACACGCCTGGATCTCTCTATAAAAACAGGATTTCATTCATAACTTTCTCCCATTCATTTCATTCATCACAATACTATAATAATTTATTTTATTTAAACATTTTGTTTAAGACCATGGAGCTGCAAAAAATTAAACTCTATGCTTGAAACTTCATCGAAAAAATCGTCCTTCTCTTTATGAAATTAATTAATATTTCATTCATATCAGCCATGCAGACTCCATGGACTAAATTATTTTGTGTTAAAAAAATACAGGAATTCTAATACAACTCATTCTATATATTTTGCTGTTTACATTTTACATAGGTGAAAAATAGGCTTAGTTGTAGAAATAATCAAATTTAGATGAGCATTTAAACTCAAATATATTGTCATTGCGTTGTTTAAATATGTAGATGCACAGAATTTAAGCAAAAATAAAGTAGTTTTAAGACGGATACAACACTCAATATGAATTAAAAAGAACTTAAAAAAATCACGATTTTGAAACAAGATGGATGCCATATATCATTTTGAAGTGGGTCATGTGATCGTTTCATATCATGGTCACGTGATCTTTTCATATAAGAGGTGTAATTATTATTTTAATTTTTATTTAAAAAACTACTGAATATATTTCGCTGATTTTTTTTTATATATTTTATGGAACAATTTGAATATTACCTAAAATTTTCGAAGCAATTTGCGAATTTTAAATCCGCTTAAAAAATGTTTGAAAAATTAGGTCCCATAGGGCTCAAAGTATTTCATTTTTTCGACCCGGGTTCAATCCAAAACTAATTGGGTGATATTATTCATTTATATTCCCATAGGTTCTACAGGCCGTCTGAACAACATACTAAAATTTCATTTTGATTAAGTCGTTTTTACGGCAGTTATCGTGCTAACGGACAGACAGACAGACAGAATGAACAAAGTCATAAACACTTTTCAACTTTGTTGTAAAGTGTTAATAACAAAATAATATATTTAAAAAAGTTCAAGTGTTCAAGACGAAACATCTGATTCGACACACAGGACCAACATCAACAGAATGAAAAATGCAGTAAGGTGAACTTGAACAGCGTATAAAAGCACAAATAATAACCAATAAAGCAGTATACAGCTTTTTCGAGGATACGCGGGATCCCCTTCGTCAGTGCAAGGATACCAACAAACCAAAAGTCGAAAAGAGGAATGGTTCCAAGGCCTTTTCTTTTCGGGGCACTTGTGAGAAAATTCACGTATCCCCACATCGGAAATATAAGTTCTTAGAATAGTTTTGTAATAGAAATTTTATGTGAAGTATTCCTTTTATAAGAGGAATGGGCGAGAGAGAAATAAACAGGGGGATTTATATACCCAAGACCAGGATTAAGAGAGAACCAATCAGAAAGCAGCATGAAGACCAGTCCAGCTAATCCGAAACTAGAAGTAACAACACGAGATTGTGCCATTGTTGGTTCTCTTGCACTGACGAAGGGAATCCAGCGTATCCTCGAAACATATGTATGCTGTATTATTTTTCTTATTTGTGCTTTTATACGTTCTTCTTATCTTTCGCACAAAGTGTATTGTACTTATTGAGAAGTGCAACGTCCGTCCTCCAAAAATACCAATTTAATAGGATTCTCGGCGATCTATCTCTTAAAATTTCTGTTGAATTTAAATGTTCTTTGGAACGTAATAAGATAAAAGCATCTTCGGTGGAAGAAACGCAGCTGCCAATTAATCGATCTGATTTCAATTCCCAGATCTCGTTTGTCTGGAAACCACGTTAAGCAAACTACAGTTGTTTACTGCAAAGGCTTCTATTTCAGAAACAAAAGAAAACATTTGTTTTGATTGAGCCACTTCGAGTTCTCCTTGGATACATTTAGTAATTGCGTCTGACTCGAAATAGCGGTGATTTGGAAGTTATATTTTTAAAACGTAATGAATACGAAAACTATCTAGAGATTTTCCCCATGACAGTTTTATAAATAAAAGACCTGAAATACCTAAATTTGACCGGGATTATCTCACATGATAAGAGAAGTTGAAGATGAAGTTGGGTTACTTTAGGTCCCCGAACGAACTGGAATCGAGCGTCTTTGAAGTGATGTCTAGTTGTTTATGTATATATGTGTATGTATATATGTATGTATGTATGTATGTACACTATATGATCAAAAGTATCCGGACAGTTTGAATGTTAGAATGCTTTTCTAATTTCTAAACAAATACTTGTCGAAGTTTTCTGTAAATTTAACGATGTGAAGAACATGCTTGAACGCACACTTTCCAGTAAAGTTTCGGTGACATGTGTATTTAAGGGTCCAGCAAGATATTTAAAAATGGGAAAAATATATTTGATCACTCTGTATCATAAAAACCTGGAAATAATATATAACTTTCACGAAATAGTTAACTAGCTTTGTTCAAAATGTATAAACATCGTGATGTATAAACATCGTTTGTATAAACATCGTGAAATACAAATGTATTTTCATGAAGATATAAACATTTCTTTAAAAAATCTGATGTGGGCAACACATCACTTTCCTTATACAATACAATGAATTTACTACTTTTAGAGTAAAAAATAGGTTTTTCTTATAGTAGATACTTATATTCTTTCCAAGATATTGAATTTTCGACAATTAGTCATGATTTTCATTGATTTAGCGTCATTTTAATCCATTTGGCGAGATTTTCGTTAAGTTGACAACATTTAAAGAAGTTGGCGACATTCCGCCAAATTCGTCGCCAAAATCTCTCCAAGCTTTACTAACGGCTACATAAGGTATTCTTATAGCAGATAAATGACTATTGGCGTTCAAATACAAATGTATTACTCGAAGTATATTTTCTTATGAATGGAACGAGCTAGATCCACGAGAATGATGTTCCCAAATTTATCGCATGGTATCACATATGAAAAGTGAACATGTTTCTCAATAGGAAATATATTTTGTTATTTTGTATGACATTTTGATAATTTTTTTGAAAAATGTGCAATATCTCGAGAATTGTTCATATTAGCGTTCTAAAATTTATGTTAATCGTTTTCTAATGAAACATTACATAAGAAATGTCTATTTGCGTAACTTTATTAGCGGTTTTGATTTTTTGACGATTTTTTCAAAATTTCACTCGAAAGTTTAGGGGGTTCTGAACATTCGATTATGTTCAAAAGCAACAGACTTCCAGTGTTTACGGATTGTGATTTTTGTACCAAATTTCGTTCGAGTCGGTTCATTCGTTCGTCAGTTATCGTCTCCACAGACTCACTGACAGACACAAACACACACACATACTTTCACACGCACACACACACACACACGCACACAGACATCACTTCAAAAATGTTTGATTCGTGATCAGGGATGCTTGAAGCATGCTCTACCGTCGAAAACTCGAATTCGAATTTCCGACCCCGTCACAATACTTTTCTTATACATTATGTATATAAGGGAAGTAAAAAAGAACAAATTTTGTTACATGTTTTTTGCTAACAATATCCATAAGTTTCAATGAAATTTCACGAAACACAGAGCATTTGTCAAAGTCCAAGAAAACCATCATAACTTCAATTGAAAATTAAATCATGGAATATACGATGAGATATAAGCATTTCAAGAAACTAAATTTTTACTCCGCCGCAGGAACGAAACATAGAAATAGTTATCTTTCCAGATTTTGTAGTGAATGCTGTAGGGCAACTTCTATAAAATATCTGATGTGGGCAATACATGACTTTCCTTATATAATGCAATGAATTTACTACTTTTACAGTTACAAAAATATTATTCTTATAGTAAATACTTATTTTCTTTCCAAGATATTGAATTTTCTGCAATGAGTCGTCATTTTCATTGATTTAGCGTCATTTTTATCAATTTGTCGAGATTTTTGTTAACAATCAACAATCATTTTGGCAACAATCAAAAATGTCGCCAAGTTGGCGACATTCTGCCCAATTCGTCGGCAAAATCTCGCCAAGGGTTATGGATAGAGAAATAAGTTATACTTACAGCAGATAAATGACTATTGGCATTCAAATACAAAAGTATTACTCAAGGTATCTTTTTTCATGAATGGAATGAGGTAGTTCCACGAGAATGATCTCACCAAATTTATCGCATGGTATTACATATGAAAAGTGTGTTTCTCAATAGGAAATATTTTTTTTATTTTATATGACTTTTTGATAATTTTTTTTGAAAAAATGTGCAATATCTCGGGAACGGTTCATGTTAGCGCTCTAAAATTTATGTCAATAGTTTTCTAACGTAAAATTACATAAGAAATGTCTATTTGCGTAACTTTATTAGCGGTTTTTATTTTTTGACGATTTTTTCAAAATTGCATTCGAAAATTTAGGGGGGGTTCTAAACATTCGATTGCATATAAAAAGGCTTTCAGTATTTACGGATTGTGATTTTTGTACCAAATTTCGTTCGAATCGGTCAATTCGTTCGTCAGTTATCGTCTCCACAGACTCACTGACACACACATACTTTCACACACACACACACACACACACACATATCACTTCAAAAATGTTTGATTCGTGATCAGGGATGCTTGAAACGTGCTCTCCCGTCGAAAACTCGAATTCGAATGTTCGACACCGTCACAATACTTTCCTTATACGTTATGTATATAAGGAAAGTAAAAAATCCACTGGAATATCGTGAAAATTCACAAAGGTATCGACGATATAGTGATCAGTTTTTCTCTGACTCTCTGAAAGTACCTGAATGATAAGGGGGTTTCCCGAAATTGACATTTTACAAATTTATCGGACACACCTGTTCTGAAAATGAACTAGTCCAATTTTATTCAAATACTGATGAAATGTCTCCGGACACCTCTGTACGTGGTGGATTCTGCCAATGACGTCAAACTTCTAGCTCTCAGACAAGTACAAAAGAAGTCAGACGAGTTAACAAATTTAATTTCAAAGCCAGAAAAGTAAAATGGGAGGACAACACGAGCTAAATGCGTTTGAACGTGAGGAAATGATTGGCTGTCATCGGTGTGGAAAATATGTTCCCGAGATTTCTGTCATGTTACGAGTGGCCGTTCCACCGTAAATTATGTTATCGTGAAGTGGAAACGTGCAGGCTCTACAAATGTGCATGCACGATCTGGTTGACCATTCTATCTAGTAGAAAGCGATCACAGAGTGCTGAAAAGAGTTGTGAAAGCGAATCGCATGGAATCGGCTGAAATAGTTTGTTCGGAATTTAAGGAAGCCTCTGGATGCAAGGTCAGCACAATGACAGTTCGTCGGGAGCTGCGAAGTCTTGGTTTTCATAGGCGAGCAGATGTATACAAACCAAGCATTACCACAGCCAATGCCAAACTTCGCTTACAGTGGGGCAAAGCACTCAAAAATTGGAGCCTTCAGCAATGGCGTCAAGTGTTATGGAACGACGATTCACGGTACACTCTCTGGAAATCCGATGGTAGAGTCTGGGTGTTGGGAATGCCGAATGAACGTCTTTTACGTGGCTGTATTGTGACGCAAGTTAAGTTTGGTAGTGGAAGCATAAAGTTTGAGGGCAGTTTCTCATGGTTCGGGCATAGGCCTCTTATTCCGGTGAAGGGAACTCTGTAAGGATATCTCGACATTTTGGACAATTCCATGATGCCTGTTCTGTGACATCAATTTGGAGTGAGTTCATTCTTGCTTCAACAAGATCGTGCTCCTGTCCACAAAGCACGGGCTGTGTAGAACTGGTTTGCTGACACGGATATTGAGGAACTGGATTGGCCTGCTCAAAGCCTAGCCCTCAATCCCATAGAACACTTATGGGATGAATTGGAACGTCGACTGCGAGATAGGCCAAAACGTCCCACATCAGCAACAGTAGAGCTGACTAGAATTCTTTTAAAAGAATGGCGTGCAATTCTTACTGCAACATTCCAAAAACTAGTAGATAGCCACCTTGATAGAGTGGCAGCCGTCATTGCAGCAGAAGGTGGCCCCACTTCATACTAATTTGTTCCTTTTTTGAAGGAGAAGCAAAACAGACAGGTGTCTGGATAGTTTTGATTAGATCATGTTTATGTATTTAGTATATTAGTTAATTATATTTACTCTAGTTGGACTATCCTATGATTTCCGATATAAAATGTCAATTTGTGGAACCCCCTCATCATCCAGGTACTTTCAGAGAGTCTGAGAAAAACTGATCACTATATCGCTGATACCTTTGTGAATTTTCACGATATTCCAGTGGATTTTTTATAGAAGTTGCCCCATAGTATTCACTACAAAATCATGAAAGAAAACTATTGCTATGTTTCACGCCTACGCAGTAAAAACTTAGTTTCTTCAAATGCTTATATCACATCGTATATTTAATGCTTTAATTTTCAATTGAAGTATAATGTTTTTCTTGGACGTTGATAAATGTTCTGCGTTTCGTGAAATTTCCTTGAAACCTATGGATATTGTAAGCAAAAAACATGTAACTCAATTTGGTGTTTTTTAAAGAAACATTTATATCTTCATGAATATACGTTTGCATTTTAAGAAAATGCTTATACATATTGAACAACCAGTTGGTAGATCCAGAGTTCGATTCCAAGTTGAGGCAGCAAGGTTCTTTACAACGTTCCATACATAATGCGATGCAATTACTTCTTTCACAGATAAATAATGATGTACAGGATATACAGGAAAATTATTTTAGCATTGAATTCACATTACATAAATTGAAATTGTGCACTTTTGTTAACTTACTAGTCTAAAGGAATAGCTTATGCATATAAATCTGCAACATCATCTCCGAAGCGTAATTGGGAGTTAGTTAATATCAATTGCACAAAATGAATGATAATTGAAGAATTTTTAGGCGTGAAAATACAAAACTATTGCAAAACTCTGTATTCTCTCGGGAAAGAAACAAACTAGATTTACGACACTGATGTTGCGTAATATTTCATATGGAAAGTGAAAATATTTGACGATACTTACTTCCTTGTTGATTTTATGTATTTTTTTTCCTTGATGCATTTGAATAGCATGCACTACCTCGAGAATTGTACATGCTGGCGTAATTCTTTTTGAGCCATTTATTTTAAAATAAAAAATTATGTATGAATTGATTAATTATTTACAATATTGAAATATTATAATTTTTTTTTAATTATCATGTGTCGAAAACTTATTGGAAAATCGTGGCAATATCACGATAACTGCTCCTAGCGTTCTAAAGTGTGTATCATTGTGTTCGAATGAAAATGTACGTCTAAAGGAATTATATTTCAGCATTATTTAAAGTGCTCCTTTAATTTTTTTTAATCGTTCGCAATCTGAGGGGGGAGGGGGGTCTTGCGAACATTCGATTGCGATTAAAATCGGTAAAATCGGTAGGATTTCAGTATTCACAGATTGTAGCAATTGTACAAAATTACATTCCAAATGCGTCGTTTATTCGTGAAATATCGCGTCCACTGACTCATAGATGCACTAACACAGATGCACATACATACACACATGCATATGCACCATTTCAAAAATGTTCAATTCAGGTTCAGGAATGCTTGAAACGTTTTTCTACGTTGAAAACTCGAATTCACATGTTTGACCAGGCTACAGAACTTTTCCTATGCATTATACATTACAATATGCACTACGGAAAGTAGGATAAAACCTATGAAATATTTGACTCTGAATTGTAAATAGACAGCAAAACGCACGGTTCTGCTATTTTACACATATGCTAATATGAATCCATAAATGTGCAAATTAGCCTAAAATGTTTATTTAAGCCTGAGTTAATTAAGTATTAATTTAATAAATTTAGCATTGTCGGCATGGGAAAAGATTTAGAGCCGACATCAAACTATCTTCTCCATGATGGATTGCTGGCCGAAAAACCACAAAGATGACCGGAGATTGAATCCCAGTAAAATTGAAACACTGAAAATATTAACAGTAAACATTGAGATGTGTTTCAGGAAAAAAATATCAAGATTTGCATCGAAAAAAAATAAAGTTAAGAACATAATCTTCAGTGGGAGAGGGGGTTATAATTAGAAAACATTTGCTATATCATTGGACCTCTTAAACAGCGTGAAATCTCACCGGGATGGAATTGGCGAGCATGGCGAAAAGGGATAAAACTCCTAATTTTTCCCAAACTAAAAGTTTTCAGGTACAGGTTACAGGTAATTATTATACTCAGCTACAATATGCTTTACAGAATAGATTACGTGCTCCGGAATGTGTCCTAAGTAATTCCCAAATTCAAGAACAGCAATCAAATAAAACATTCACACGGATCCAGAAAAGATTCAAAAGAATCAATTTTATTTTATTTGAATTTTATTTATTTGAATTATTTTATTCAATTTTATTTATTTGAATATTCCCAATATTTCTTAGATGGAATAATACTTTTGCAACATGCTATTTCAGTCTGCTATACGGTCAATAAGGAAGGAAATACATTTAGGAGAAGACATCATCCACAGTGCAGTTCCGAGCCCAATTTACGTTCGTGAGAATGAAACAGTCGATTCTAGTGATGGCAGTAAGAAAAATTGATAGGTGCAAAAGTTATGCGAATCACTATAGGGAATAATAAGTCCAGTCCTGCTATGCAGCCGCGTTCAAATTTCTTAAGGAGTACACAGTTTTCGAAAAACTTCGTAAATACAAACGAATATAAACAAATAGAGACAAATACAATATAAGTTGATTTACCAATTTCAAAGACGCAAAGCTGTGTAGGACAGCCTTGTGGTTAGGCCGATGAGATTACACTCGGACGATCCGAGTTCGATTCCCGCCTTTGCCCAAACTGTCTACGTATTCAAGCGGAGTTCAGGAACGTTAAATATAGGGGTCCTTAAGTCCTTCCGAGATATTGGTAGTAGGGGAAGGACGGTACGGCGCCTTTAGAGGCTGCCCTCACTGTGTTTCGGTCCAAATTGGGTGGCACTTCCCGGCCGTCCAAACAGATACCTTACACCTTCAAATAAGTTGGACGGCCTGGGTTGAAAATGAAGAAAGACGAAAAGCAGCCTTCTTCAGGACTGGCGATAAGCACAAGCCCGCTTTCTGAATTCAGGTCAGCAACTGATGTAGAATAACATATGTGGCTAAAGGTAGAAGATAGAAGAATATACATTCCCATCGTCGCTGGAAGCAATTGAAGAGGCAAGCATGCAAGGTAGCAAGCATTCATTGTCTGTCCTGAAGATGAAGTATAAAACTTCCAATACTTCCTTAAATAAAGCAGGTATTCTAAAATTAGGTAACTACAATTTTTAGTGAACATTTCACAGCATCGAACGATTCACAGCTTCTTCAGGTCACAGTTCAATATCTTCTCTTAACAGCCATTAAGGAACTGCTCTACATTTGTTTCGAGGGTGTTTCTTGGACCTCTTCTTCAGACCATTAAAGAGTGTCTTCTCTTAACAATAGCAGTTCTTCCTTAGCGATTGTTCAATTAAGACACTGTTTTTCGGCTTGCATGAAAGGGCTGATAAAACGCCTTCGAAACATTTGTGGTCACCTAATTTTCACATGACTTTCATTCTCACAAGCAGCAGTTTAATTTATTTTGAAGATGAAAACTGATTTGTGCCTTTGAAACCGGTACACCAGATTATATTTCTGCTTCATGCTATATTAACAAGGATTATAGGTTTTCGTGCTATTATTACGGTAGTTTCTGAGCTTTTATATGATTATTAAATATTGATCTGAGAATGCACGAAGCTATAACAGCCAATTTTATATTCACTGGACCTGACTATAGAGGGTATTCCCAAAATTAGGATTACACTCTCAATATTTATAATAGTATATATGCCAAGTTTGCAATCATTAAGTAATTGTTATCATTAAATAACCAACACCCTCAGTAGCAGCAAGAAAATTTCCCATCGTGACTGTAACAATCTGGCAATATGTAAACAAAAATGTGCCACTTTTTTGTTTACACTTTTCCACAATTTTGTTTAATACATTTAAAGCCGGCTGCATGGTAGGGCATAATATGTCAGACGCATTGTCGATCGATTTTTTCGTTTGCAGAATTGTGGTATATATAGCAAGTTTTCTTAATTCCATTTCCAGTATTGATAATTCCATGCTGACAAGCATATAATAAGACTGAAACCGGTCTAAGATTCATATTGTTTTTAATAAGACTGCGTTAGGAATTCTAACTATAGGCAGGTTCTATGAGTATGGAATAAATCTAAATAAAAATACTTTTAGAAAAGAAATTTTGTCAACATGATAATATTCTAAATATTTTTATTTACCTTATTTTTAGGTAAAATACTTTTACTAAATAAATGTAATTTACTGGAATGTTTTTAGGATATATCCTGCAGCTCTGGATACATAATGCAATTGATACACACAAATGCATAAAGTAAACACAATAAAACTGTTGTCTGTGAAAGAACAACTTTCAAATACTTCTCTGAAGAAAGCTGGAAAAAGAAAATTAGGTAACTACAATTGTTAAAACAGATGCTATTATTTTGTTCAACACACTGTTTTCGACCTCAGAAAAAAGAGCTCAAAATGCCCTCAAAACAATTGTAGTTAACTAATTTTTCTACTTCTGATTTCTTCAAGTATTAGAAAGCCATACATAAAACATCCTCACAGATCTTAGAAGATTCTTTACATGAATCAACTTTGAGTATATTCCACAGTATCATGCTAATATTGCCCCAATATAGTATATTCCACAATATTTGAGTATATTCCACAGTATCATGCTAATATTGCCCCAAGTCTATAGAGAACCAGCATTGGTCCAATATGAAAACGAAGGTATTTTGACAATTCTGTGACGATATTGGCTTGTCATTTATAGTCAATATTGATTTGCCAATATATATAGTACCTAATATTTAGCTAGTATTGGCAGCAATACGTATATTCCAAATATTAGAAATATTTCCAATGTAACGCTGATAGTGTCTTTATATTGTAAATATTGTAATACCAATATATATACAGGGTGATTATGATTAAAGTTGCGATTTTAAAAAGCTGTGAAGTAGGAACTACTGGTCAGAACGGCTTGATATTTGACCTGAGTATACGTGAAGCAATGGAATTTTGTTTGGCGAAAAAAAAAATCACTTCAAAAATATACCGATAGATGGCAATGTACGAATCCAACATGGAATTTGCTTGACGAAAAACAAAAAAATTAGCCGCTAGGTCGCGCGCGGAAGCACACCTCTAATCTGGAGTTATGCTAATTCAGACTGGGCATGCACACCGCAGATTACAGTTGTGATTAAAACGAGGAGCACATGCAGTTAGTTCTCTGGATATCACAACTTACATTCAGGATGGCGCTCCTCAGCACATTGCAACACCAGTGAAGTACCTGCTGAATATCCATTTCGGACATGACAGGATTATCAGCCTCATTTTCCAACAGTATGGCCGCCACGTTCATCTGACCTTAATCCTTGCGATTTCTGGCTTTGGAGCACTTCAAGAATGTGGTTTACAGTGGTCGGATTACTAACTTAGCTGAAGCACGCATTACTAATCACATCCACAGCATCACCTCTGATACACTCCGATCTGTTGTGGAACGTGCTGTTTTGCGCTTCCAACTCGTAGCTGAGTACGGTGGACAGCATATTGAACATTTCTAGCGTATATCGTAGGTGTTTGTTTCATGTTTTCGTGATGTTTCAATCAATTATTAAATTAAGTGATGTTGATTAAATTGTCGTTTTCTTTAGTTGACTATTGGTTTCTTTTGGCTAACAACACCCCATGTTTGGTAAATACAGCGTCGTCTATCGGTACAATTTTGAAGTATTTTTTTCCTTCACCAAACAAAATTCCATTGTTTCATGTATACTCATGTCAAATTTCAGGTCATTCTGACCAGTAGTTCTTACTTTACAGAGTTTAAAATCGCAACTTTAATTATACTCACCCTGTATATAGTATCTAATATTTAACTAGTATTGGCAGCAATGCATATATATTGGAAATATTTCCAATGTCACACCGATAGTATCTTAATATTGTAAATATTGTAATGCTAATATATATATATATATATAAATATAATACCTAATATTTAGCTAGTATTGGCAGCAATACGTGCATTCCAAATATTAGAAATATTTCCAATGTAATATAGAATGATATTAGAAATATTTCCAATGTACAATAAAATAGCAATGTAAAGCTGATAGTGTGTTTATATTGTAAATATTGTAATGCGAATATACATATAGGATCTAATATTTAGCTGGTATTGGAAGCAATGCATACATATTGGAAATAATTTCAATGTAACGCTGGTAGTATCTTAATATTGTAATCCCAATTTTGGTGGCCAATGCGTTACTACATTGGAAATATTTCCCATGAAACGTAAGATATATATTGACCTAATATTAGACCAATATTGATATGTTACTGGGGTTATTACGACGTATCTTCTGAAATCGCGGATGTACCTTCAGGATATAAGAATGAGCCCAAATTTTTGGATAACTAACACTTTTATTTAAAAGCACTTATAAGCTTAAACAGGAAAAATATAAAGATACTAACTCGATAACTATCATACAAGATAGCTAAACAACTGTCAGATACAATAAAATAGCAATTAGATGCTTAGCTATTTCACAAAATATCAGATACTATTATCAAAACACTGACGTATCTCAGAATTCACTATAGCTCGTATCACATCAACTGCTCTCCAACTGAGTGATGACTCCTTTTATATACTCTCCATAGAAACTTTCAAAATGGACTTGTATCTCCAACAATATTCGTTATTTAGAGAATGATCTAGTGCATTCGAAAAGTCGCCAAAAGCTGCCAAGCTCACAATAAATCGCCAGATCTGACAACTTCACTCTGAAAGTTAAAATATGCTAACTCTACATTCACATAATAGGAATGGCAGCCTGTAAAGGTATTTTTCTCTTCTTGTTCCCTAAAGAGTTTCCATTTTATATGTTCGTAATAGCATATTGATTATATCCAGTATTTTCTAGAAGAAATTATATTTTTACAACATGATTTTTTAATCTGCGATATTGAGTTATATTTCCAGGATCAAGGGTAAATAAAAAAAATATGTCCTATATTTTAAAGTGATAATGTAAATATAATAATCCTCTAAATTGATTTATTTTATTTTTAAAATTATTTTAATTTATATTATTCTGGTAAAATATTTTAACTAAATAAATTCCTTATACCGTCATATTTGAAATTAATCCATAAGCAGGAATATAGCGAATCCATAAAAAAATCCAAATTGATCTGACATAAAATATTATTCAAGAGAATCAAATTTATGAATGTAATTTGAATATTCCCAGCATCTAACCAGTAGGGTAATACTTTTGCAAGACGATCTTTGAGTCTGCTCTACTTTACGGAAATTTATTTCGAGGAAAGAAAATAAATCTTATAGAGGCGCTGGTGTGCGGTTACAGTTTCAGCCAATCACCCAATCGATGTCTATTTTCTGCTTGCACTAGAACAGTTACGACCGAATTTCAATCGCACGTTCACGGTGATGGCGAGAACAACAGATAGCAGCTTATAAGACGATTAATGTCACGTGATCGTGGGAAAAATTATGAAAGAGAAATATATTTTTGAGTACTGGGGAGAAATGATAATAAATATTTAAATATTTTTTTAAAATACGGTGAATCTCTATTACTAGGTTGAATGCTAAAAGGAATGGCTATGTAGGAATTCATCGGTGAGTTATTTGAATATATTTTATATTTTCACTTTCGCATAACTTATTTTCCACTTGGCTTACTTACTTTCTACTAAATTAACTTACTTTCTACTATTGTATTAAGAAATTATAATTTCTAAAATTAGTATTATATTTAAAGTATTATTTTTCCAAATTAGTATTGTTTTTAACAGTGCTATTTTCCAAATTAATTTTGTTTTCAAAGTGTTATTTTCCAAATTGGTATTGATTTCGAAAGAATTATTATTTATCATATTAGTATTGTTAGCGAAAGAATTGTTTTCCAAATTAGTTTAGTTTTCTCAAAGAAATATTCTCCAAATTAATATTTTCGAAGGAAAAAATTGCAAATTACTATTGTTTTCGAAAGTATTATTTGCCAAATTAGTATGGTTTTCAAAAAAAAAAATTATAGTAATATTTATTTTAAAAGTATTATTTGCAAAATTACTATTGTTTTCGAAAATATAATTTTCAACTTTGAAATTCAGATATATAAGCACTTTCTAAAATCCAGGGAACACATTTGGAACACATGTGGCATGCTATGTGTCTTAAATTATGTAGGTCTGTAACTATGTGTATGTGTATAATTACGTATGTCTGTAATTATGATTTCGCATAATTATGTGAGAATAGGAGTGTATATCTGTGATGTATGGACACGATATATCAAGAAATAATTTTTATACGGCTATAAAATGGTAAGTGTGAATACATTTTGTTAAAAACTAGAACTATGCAGAGCATTCAATTTTCATGACTAGAACTCGAATTAAAATTTTCATATCATTATTTCATATGGAGAAACAGAATAATGCAAGGAACAATGAGGGTAATATAGTCAATGCTGGAACATGATAGTTTAAACTACGCTGTGGAGCTATGGATAGAAGGAGCATTTAAGTTGCATATAATAGCACAGATAAGCTAAATTCTAAATAATAAGCTTTACAGACCAATTATAAACTAAGGAAAAATTAAAAATAAAATATTTTCTTCAGAATTAAAAAGCAAGAAAGATCAATCATGCACAAAGCATTGATTATGAAACACTTTCCAAATTCAATAATATTTTATATAAACATTTCTAAAATGCGATACATTCCTCGGTACTATTTTTAAAATTATCACAATACTACATAAATGTATTATATTTGAAAACTTAAAACTTCACCGAAAAAACTGAACTTTATTCATTTGACGGCATTGAAATATAAATTGCCTGGTTTAAGTATCACTAAAATGCGACACATTCCTCGGTAATATTTTTTAAATTATCATAATACTACATTAATTTATTATATTTGAAAACTTAAAACTTCATCAAAAAAATTAACTTCATTCAAATGACTGCATTGAAAAATAAATTGCCTCGTTTAAACATTATAAAATGCGATACATTCCTCGGTAATATTTTTTAAATTATCATAGTACTACAATAATTTATTATATTTTAAAACTTCATCGAAAACAAATTAATTTTATTCAAACGAAGTCATCGAAATATAAATCGCCTCTATATAAAAGCAGCATTCCATTCATAAACACTTTTCCAATCCTTTCATTCATCACAATACTATAATAATTTATTTTATTTGAAAACTTAAAACCAAGTAATTTAACTCTATGCTTAAAATTTCATCGAAAAATTGTCTGGTACTCTGTGTAAAATCAATGAATGTTTCATCCATATCAGCTATATTGCAGACTCCATGAGCTAAATAATTTTGCGTTAAAGAAATGCAGCATTTCTTATACAACTCATTCTACATCTTTTGGTGTTTACATTCTCCATAAGTGAAAATTAGTCTTCGATGTAGAAATAATCAAAGTCTGATGATGATTTAAACTCAGATATATTGTATTTGCGTTTGTTTCACTATGTAAATGCACAGAATTTAATCAAAAATGAAATGGTTTTAGAACGAATACAACACTAAATATGAATTAAAAAGAACTTTAAAAATCACGATTTTGACACACAAGATCGATGCCATATTTTATTTTGAAGTGGGTCACGTGATCTCTTCATATAAAGCGTGTAATTATTATTATAGTTTTTATTATAAAAACAACTGAATACATTTTGCTGAAATTTTTTTTATCTATTTTATGGGATAATTTGAATATTTTCTAATATTTTCGAAGCAATTTGTGAATTTAAAATTCGCGTAAAAAATGTTTGAAAAAATAGGTCTCACAGGGTTCAATGTATTTCATTTCTTTTACCAGGGTTCAATCCAAAACTAATTGGGTGATATTATTCATTTATATTCCCATAGGTTCCATAGACGGTCTGAATAACATGCTAAAATTTCATTTTTATAAAGTCATTTTTACGGCAGCTATCGTACTAAAGGACAGACAGACAGACAGAATGAATGAACAAAGTCATAAGCACTTTTCAACTATGTTGTAAAGTGTTACATATAAGAACCTTGGGAAATAATTCAATAAAAGGTAAAAAATATGTATTTAATTTAGTATACAATTGTACAGAAAATGTATTGTTTTCAGAAAATTTTGGAATGCGAGATATTTACAGCAAACATGTTTCAAATCCCATTTTGAACACTTTTAAGAAAATGTGTGTGTGTGTGTGTGTGTTGAAGACCCAGACCGTCCGACTCATCCGAAGGACTTGAGCAACTATTTGGACGGCCGGGTGTGTGTGTGTGTGTTGAAGACCAAGACCGTCCGACTCATCCGAAGGACTTGAGCAACTATTTGGACGGCCGGGTGTGTGTGTGTGTGTTTTCGTGTACATTTGTGTGTATGTGTTTTTGGTGTACACTTGTATATGTGTGTGCACTTTTGTGTGTATATATATGGTGTGCACTTGTGTGGGTGTATATATATGGTGTGCAGTTGCGTGTGTATGTATGTATATCTGCGAGTGTGTACAAGATAAGTCAAGATTGAATGTTCGCACGCATCGTTAATGAAATTTTGTATAAATACTCTGAAAAACGCAGAAATAAATAGAACTTGTTGCAATGCTTATGATTATAACGGGGTTTATCTGAATTTTAAGATTATGATAACATGCAGTTAATGGGTCATCCAACATTCAATTTTTATGCGCATGGAATACGCATTAATACGCATGGATCAGGCTCAGGAAAAATTTTGGACTGCAAAAATATTTATCTTCATCATTTTAAATCATTTAAGTTTAAGAGAAGCGATAGTCGCACAATACGCAGATCACTAAAGAGGGCGTAACAAGCGCGATAATTATGACCACCACATTCGTTATGACGCGACCACATTCCTTAATGCTCTTTCGAAGTGTAAAATATTAATATGTACCACATATTCAAAAGAAACATTGATTAAATTTCACAGGAGTTATTATTTGTACAATAAAATTAGTACTATCAATATATAAAACTTATTGCTTGAAATTCGCTATCAATGTAATAATTATTTTATTAGTGTGTATTTCCAGTAATAGAGAGATTACTGTAAATTACAGTGTCATTTTAAATAATTGTGGGGGTTATTTTGTGCAATTAAACCCAATATAATGAATTATTGTAGAAATAGAGAACACGAATATGAGACTGCAGGGCTGGACATGTGCTGCCCATGTGAGATTTTTCTTCTTTTGGGCTTTTTTTCACTTTCTTAACTTTCATTTTATTTTGTATATTTCTAAATTTTATTTCTAAACTCTTTTCCATAAATTACCCACCTATTTTTCTGTTTTTGATTCGCTTTTGCATATTCAAAATTAAATTTTTACTTTCCCTGCAATACATGGTAATGTATAGGGAAAGTATTGGAATCATGCCAAAAATCGCAACGCGAGTTTTCGACGGATCTGCACGTTTCGAGACCTCTAGAATACGAAAAAAATATTTTAAGCTGACGTCTGTGTTTGTGTCTGTGTGTCTGTGTGTCTGTATGTATGTGTGTCTGTGTGTCTGTATGTATGTGTGTCTGTGTGTCTGTCTGTCTGTGCAGATTATGTATCCACTTTAACTAAAAAATAATTGACCAAATTTCATAAAATTTGGTAGAGAAGTCACTTTTGGGCGAATCTGGTGCTGATTAGTTTTGGGTACGATTTGGGATAAAAGAACCAGTTTTTTTTTTGCGAAATGGACCTCAAAAGCTTTTATCCACTCTAGCTGAAAAACTAATGGAGCAAATTTCACAAAATTCGGTAGTTAAGTCACTAGTGGGACATCCTGGTGCTGATTGGATTTTGGTACGATTCGGAAAAATATAACCTGTCTTTTTTTTTTTGCAAAATGGATCCCAAAAATTGCTAAAATCTAAAATAAAAAAACTACGTATGCTCAAATATATCTATTAAATGTTTGTTTAATATGTAATTTTTACGGAAGAAAAGAATAAGCTTAACACCATTACACTTTTATTATTTATTTTTGTAAATTTAAATTTGTTTAACAACGGATGGAGTTTAGAGCAGTCATCTTACTTTAAAAAATTGGCTCGGTTAGTTTCTATCCTGTGGTCTATGCATGCGTATGTAATGATTCAGCTTTCAATGTCACAGGAGAGATTCTGGGAAGCTTGAAAGTATTTTTGACCTCCATCCCATTTTGTTCGTCTCCGAGGCAGAAATCGGAAATTCAACTCTGCAAGGTTATGTTCCCTGATTGATATTATAAGTATGCAAGGATTCAGCCTTCAGGAACCTACAAGGTCTCACATTCAAAATATGAACCCGGGGAAACCAAAAATATGCCCTGTTTTTATTTTGAGCTGAAGGTCAGAAACTACGGTAACTGTTGATTGAAGATTTTGTGCTAAGGGATTAGGTAATTTTGTTTGCACTGAAATGAAGACCAAATATCAAACTTATTTATCCTTTTTCATTGGTTGTAGGCTGATTGACCTAGAGGCGCTTGACTAAATATGTTTGACTGGAAGTCTGGTTTATATTCAGTTTTACAGCAGTTTGCATAAGTCTCTGACTGTTGAGAATCCAAATACTCTGAACAGAAATTATGTGAATGTGACAAAAATATTATGATACTATACATAGCCCTAGTTGTGAATTTAAAAAGTTAAGATAACAAACATGACAACAAACCAAGATGTGATTGGCGTAGAAAGTCAATTAGAAAGTTGTATATATGATTGACTAATTAATAGGAATCAACACCAAGTATGCGCGAAACACATATATGAATGTAATAAATACCTGTTAAAATGGCTGTATCATCCACGGCTTTAATACGGTGACTCCAGCAATGTTGTTGTTGTTGAGACCCAGACCGTCCGACCTACCAGAAAGGTGTAAGCTAACTGTTTGGACGGCCGGGAAGTGCCACCCAATTTAGACCGGAATCCAGTGGGGGACTCCAGCAATGTTTGTAAAAGTACGAGATATATCTTTTTCTGTAATTCGATAGTGCATTGTTGCTGACGAAGAACATTTTAAGCAGACTGTACACTAGATCGTCGTGATTGTAAGTATTCCTGAAGATTAGTATGCCTGAAGTATTCCTTTTAGTATTCCTGAATAGGATATCATTTTGCAAATAATCATAGTGTGATAACAATATGATTATTTATGCTTTCTGTAACTACTGTCGATGCCTACTCATTAGACCTTGCTATACAACTATGTAATTGCCATTTCACGTCTATATAACTTTGTTGCCAAGTTTGTTGTTGTAACTTTTAAATTATCCTCTAGTGGCGCATGCAAATAATTTTATCCGATCGGGAATGGTTACTGTAGTGTAGATATACTTAACAATATACCTGCAAATGATCTCAATTATAGAATGGCTCCAGTAATGTTTATCAAAGTATGAAATAAATTTTTGTCTGGTATTCAAAAGTGCATCGTTGCTGAAAGAGTAAATTCTAAACAGTTGCACATTAGATTCGTCTGCATGTCAAATAAATGCTTTCTGTAACAGTTCTATAGTCAATTCCTACTCATTAGACACGCTATACAACTATGTAAATGCATTTTGCGTCTATCTCACTTTATTGCCAAATTTATTGATCTAAATTTTGAAAATTCTCTTCTAAGGACAATACAAACACATTTATCCGAACGGGTATGGTTACTTTACTGTAGATAGATCTAACAATATAACTCCAAACAGTCTCAATTATAGGATGGCTCCACAATGTTTGTTAATCTACGAAATAAATTTTTGTCAGGAATTCAAATGTGCATCGTTGCTGAAAGAATACATTCTAAACAGTTGTACATTAGATTCCTCTGTATGTCAAATAAATACTTTCTGTAACAGTTCTATAGTCAATGCCTACTAATTAGACAGTACTATACAACTATGTGATTGCTTTTTGCGTCTATCTCACTTTGTTGCCAAATTTATTGACCTAAATTTTGGAAATTCTCCTCTAAGGGCAATACAAACACATTTATCCGATCGGGTATGGTTACTTTATTGTAGATAGATCTAACGATATAACTCCAAATAGTCTCAATTATAGGATGGATCCACAATGTTTGTTAATGTACGAAATAAATTTTTGTCAGGAATTTAAATGTGCATCGTTGCTGAAAGAATACATTCTAAACAGTTGTACATTAGATTCCTCTGTATGTCAAATAAATACTTTCTGTAACAGTTCTATAGTCAATGCCTACTCATTCGACAGTGCTATACATCTATGTGATTGCTTTTTGCGTCTATCTCACTTTATTGCCAAATTTATTGACCTAAATTTTGAAAATTCTCTTCTAAGGACAATACAAACACATTTATCCGAACGGGTATGGTTACTTTACTGTAGATAGATCTAACAATATAACTCCAAACAGTCTCAATTATAGGATGGCTCCACAATGTTTGTTAATGTACGAAATAAATTTTTGTCAGGAATTCAAATGTGCATCGTTGCTGAAAGAATACATTCTAAACAGTTGTACATTAGATTCCTCTGTATGTCAAATAAATACTTTCTGTAACAGTTCTATAGTCAATGCCTACTCATTAGACAGTACTATACAACTATGTGATTGCTTTTTGCGTCTATCTCACTTTGTTGCCAAATTTATTGACCTAAATTTTGGAAATTCTCCTCTAAGTGCAATACAAACACATTTATCCGATCGGGTATGGTTACTTTATTGTAGATAGATCTAACGATATAACTCCAAATAGTCTCAATTATAGGATGGATCCACAATGTTTGTTAATGTACGAAATAAATTTTTGTCAGGAATTTAAATGTGCGTCGTTGCTGAAAGAATACATTCTAAACAGTTGTGCATTAGATTCCTCTGTATGTCAAATAAATACTTTCTGTAACAGTTCTATAGTCAATGCCTACTCATTCGACAGTGCTATACATCTATGTGATTGCTTTTTGCGTCTATCTCACTTTATTGCCAAATTTATTTACCTAAATTTTGGAAATTCTCCTCTAAGGACAACAAACACATGTATCCGAACGGCTATGATTACTTTACTGTAGATAGATCTAACGATATAACTCCAAATAGTCTCAATTATAGGATGGCTCCACAATGTTTGTTAATGTACGAAATAAATTTTTGTCAGGAATTCAAATGTGCATCGTTGCTGAAAGAATACATTCTAAACAGTTGTACATTAGATTCCTCTGTATGTCAAATAAATACTTTCTGTAACAGTTCTATAGTCAATGCCTACTCATTAGACAGTACTATACAACTATGTGATTGCTTTTTGCGTCTATCTCACTTTGTTGCCAAATTTATTGACCTAAATTTTGGAAATTCTCCTCTAAGGCCAATACAAACACATTTATCCGATCGGGTATGGTTACTTTACTGTAGATAGATCTAACGATATAACTCCAAATAGTCTCAATTATAGGATGGCTCCACAATGTTTGCTAATGTACGAAATAAATTTTTGTCCGGAATTCAAATGTGCATCGTTGTTGAAAGAATACATTCTAACCAATTGTACATTAGATTCCTCTGTATGTCAAATAAATACTTTCTGTAACAGTTCTATAGTCAATGCCTACTCATTAGATAGTTCTATACAACTACGTGAATGCTTTTTGCGTCTATCTCACTTTGTTGCCAAATTTATTGACCTAAATTTTGAAATTTTATACTAAGGTTAATACAAACGCATTTATTCGATCAGGTATGGTTACTTTACTATAGATAGAGCTAACGATAGAACTCTAAATAGTCTCAATTATAGGATGATTCTAGCAATGTTTGTCAATGCGCGAAATATATTTTTGTTTGGAATTAAAATGTGCATTGTTGATGAAGAATTACATTCAAAACAGATTGCACATTAGATTCCTTGTCATATAAGTGTTATTTATTTTCAGCTTGGGACAATACAAACTATTTTATCTGATTGATACTATAGTGTAGATAACCTAACGATATACCGCCAAATGATCTAAATTATAGGATGTAATCCTTCATTTTAAATTGATTTAAGAATCTCCCTTCCCCCGTCGAATTATGACGTCACGAATACAAAATTTGTATCGCGACGTTTTTCACTATAATGCTTGAGATTGTAATGTTTTGTCATCATTGAGCTAAAAGTATCGTCTTTTATGCAAAATTACCTCGAATTTTGTCCTATGCTGCAATGAGAAAAAAAAATAAAATTTCAAATAAATTTCGAAGTTTTGCTCGAATTTCAAAAATTCTATCTAGTTCTGGACTTTTCGTTAACAAAATGGGGTGGGTATAAAGCTTCGTGAAATTCCATTAATATTTGGGGAAGCTATTATGCACATAAGAACTCGACCACAGACAGACAGACAGACAAACGAGTAACTCTCTTCAAATATTCAAAACGGATTCAGGAAGTCTTTAAATATTATATATTAACATCAAAATCTCGAATTTTAAAATTTTCTTGTGAACAATATTTTCTTTATACAATATTCTGTAATACGAGAAACTAAAGATGGAAATGTTTCTTATACTAATTAACTATTGCTATACTCTTGTTAAATATTCTAATGAAAATATTCAAGAAAAATTATACTTTATAGGGTATAGCAATGGAATAAAACACTGTTTAAAGATATTTATTCATTGTTCTTTATATCTTGTCTAATAATTGTTTCTTTTTAATTTAAATTAATGCGTGTAATAGAAGTTTCTATTTTTATAAATATAAGACTGTTTTTATGAATAATTTATTAAGAAACCTTTTCATTCTAAGAATAATATTTTAATATTTAATCAGCAAATTTTTTAAATATTTTGCATTCTGGAAAAAAAAGAGCATTTTTGGAAAAGCATAATCTGATTCTTTTAATTGTAAAATTAGCTTGTCAAGCATATTTTCTGACATCCTAGATTTTACTTTTTTAACTTACTTGTTTCTTTTCATGAAGGGGAACATATGTCTACAGAATATGCTTTTTACTTTTATCCCGAAAGAGGTTACTGCATTATTTGGTAATGGGATATTTTCCATTTTAGTTTTTTTCTTTCATTTGCTCAAATTGATTACATTCCATATTTCTAGTTTTATTCTTCTATATTTTTATGTCAAAGCTAGTTTTTTACTGCATCTAAACTTGAAACCATTTCTGCGATAACATTTTTGTTTATTTCTGAGGCAAAATTAATAAGTGTTATCCTTATTGAAATAATAATACCGTATATTCCTACTTCTTTTAATTTTTTTCACTTTTGTATATGAAATTTAAATATTAAATAATATACTCAGTGAAATTGAAATTTCAACTACAAAAGGGTGAATTACTACTGAAATTAATGAAAAACATTTTTCTCAATATGATATTCTTCTTTAACAATCATCGATTATCTCATAGTCTTTCTTCTTTAGCTTTGCACTTTGTGGTTAATGAATTTGAAACTGTGCGCATTTTCTTTGACAATAGTGCTAAATTATCACGTTTTCTGTTTTTTTTTACTCTGCATAATGTCTTCAAAAGTTAATTCAGTTTAGAGGGAAAAGGTTAGTACTGATTAAATAAAATATGAGATAAAGTGACTTGTTAGGACGTAGCTATCCCTCCCCCCGGGGCGACCTACTCTTTGAGTAGTAAACGGATCTTAGCTCTGTAGCTCTGACTCTCCAACCTGGGGGGTAAATAAATCTGGGGAACCGGCTGTCGAGGAACCGGCCGTCGTACCGGTGAGACAGTTAGTCCTCGGACTCTTCCAGGTGGCTGTAATTGCATGGACTGTGTCTATTAATGAGCTGAGCCTAGATCTGACTGGGGTCGGACTTGGCAGGTAATTCTTCGAATGATTCCCCCAAGTGCGTTTCCCTGGCCGTGGCTTTGCTGGATGAGAGATAGTTCCTTCGCAGCAAGCCTTTATATCGGCATAAACCAATAGGTTGTGTCGTGGCTTGGTGCTTAATCCTGGTTAGGACGTAGCTAAGATCTCAGATAGGATGACTAGTTAGGACGTAACTAAGATATGAAAATAGAGTGATTGCTTAGGACATAAATTAAGATATGAGATATAGTGACTGGTTAGGACGTAACTAGGATATGAAATAGAGTGGCTTTTTGGGATGTAACTAAGATATGAGATAGAGTGGCTGGTTAGGACGTAACTAAAATATGAGAGAGTGTGATAGGTTATGTAGAAAAATATCCGGTATGGCAGTAAATAAGAAATTATACTATTTCCAGAGCAAAATAGTGTTGTACAAAAATACCGTAAATGGCTATACTAGTGTGGACTGTTTCCTCTTTTGTAAGCAATATGTTTTGCTACCTGTCGCGGCATTGAATCGCACAACCGTCATATGGAGTACAGATATCGTTAGGATACGGCTTTCCATGTTTTGCCAACCTGTTAGAGAAAGTCTTCTGTTATATGTGGTGGTTGCGAAAGAATATGTAGATGAGGCTTTATGCTGTCCCAGGCATGTTTTATTTAGGATTTATCTGGGTGTTTAACAGCCCAAGGTGGTAGCACATAGAAACCTCATAGATATAACCGTGATATGTTTGTGGTATGTAGAAAGATTTTGTCGTGCTAATATTAAGGTGTTATTCACACCAGCTATAAAAATAATTGTTACAGGTTCTAGGACTTAAACAATGCAACGACTAGCTGTCAGATTGCTTCAAATCTGTAAAATATATAAAATGAAATGACTGTCTGTTTGTTCCGAATACAAAACCCCACTTGGCAGATTCTTTTTACAAATTTTTTATAGATCTTTTCTATTTCACTGAGGGTAACCCAATTTATGTTTCGAGTTTCTAGGACCGTGGATTACCGATATATTAAGAAAACCCCACAATTAAACCTTTCTTGTAAACAGCGTTATGCAAGCGATATAATTTTCAGAAAATGTATTTGAAGAAAATGATAGCATGTTGCTTAGCATCGGAATTATTTCAAATGTGTTTATGCCGCAGACGATTCTTACTTAACTGTTATAAAGACATGGATATAAAAATTAATTTTATCAATGAACCGTGTTGATTTTTCGATTGGAGTGAGTTACGCAGCATTGGCATTGGATTTAGAATGGAGAAGAATCCTTCTGACTCCATGGATATAATATTACGGGAAATTCTTATTTTTTAAGTATGTTTTTCTTTTGTATTTTTATTGCGTTTGATTTCAAAAACAGTATAAAAATAGTATGGGCACATCTTACCACAGGATATTCCTACTAATAACATTTTAAAAGCAGGAACATATATTTTTTGCTTCATTTTAGAGGAATTAAATTTAATAAGCAATTCCGGGAGTGAGAAAGAAGGAAATACAACCCCTACGGATGAAACTCTTAAAAATACCATAATGCTTTTAGAATTATATCTAGGTGCCGCTAGTGTTAGTAAAGTAGTCGCTATTATTAGTTGACAAAACAGAAATACATAGCGTGTAGTATATGTATTTTTTATTATTCATAAATTAAGGATATCCTATTTATGAATATAATTAACCAGTATTTTTTTATATTTATACGATAGAGTACAGAATATATGCAGATAAAAATAAATTGAAAGTTAAAATAATTTTGAATACTTAGAAATATTCTTTATTATTTCAGTTTTACTTTGCACTTCGTTAATAACTTATTTTTACAAAATTGACAGTTTAAATAAATATTTTAGGTCTTTCTCCATTGAAATGCTTACAATGCAATACTACATATCGTATTTCCGCGCCACCTGAATTATTATTTCAAGCGATATTGATGTTTTCTTAATATGAAATTTTAACTTTTTACTTTTACCTCCATGGTACAGCATGTTCGAAATTCACTCCGTCAGTAACAATCTCAAATAAAATGTAGGAAGTTCCGCAACTAAAATGTAGGAAGTAGATAATCCTTCCAAAACACGATATTGGTTAAACCATGGGGTTAGAAAAAAGGAGATAAAACGTCTATGGATGAAACGCTTAAAAATGGCATAATGCTTTGGGAATTATATCTAGGTGTCATTAGTATTAATAAAGCATCTGTTATTGTTAGTTGACCCAACAGAAAGGTGTAGTATTTAGTATAAGTATATTTGATTATTTTTAAATCAAGTGTGTGTATAATTATGTGTATAATTAGCGAGTATTTTTCACAGTTGTAGGATAGAGTATAGAATATATTGAGATATAAAAATGAAATATAAAATAATTTTGAATGCGTAGGAAGTAGATAATCCTTCCAAAACACGATATAGGTTAAACCATGGGGTTAGAAAAAAGGAGATATAACTTCTATGGTTGAAACGCTTGAAAATGCCATAATGCTTTGGGAATTATATGTAGGTGTCATTAATATTAGTAAAGCATCTGCAATTGTTAATTGACCCAACAGAAAAGTGTAGTATTTAGTATAAGTATATTTAATTATTTTTAAATCAAGGGTGGGTATAATTATGTGTATAATTAACCAGTATTTTTCACAGTTGTAGGATAGAGTATAGAATATATGGAGATATAAAAATGAAATATAAAATAATTTTGAATGCGTAGGAAGTAGATAATCCTTCCAAAACACGATATAGGTTAAACCATGGGGTTAGAAAAAAGGAGATAAAACTTCTATGGATGAAACGCTTGAAAATGCCATAATGCTTTGGGAATTATATGTAGGTGTCATTAGTATTAGTAAAGCATCTGCAATTGTTAATTGACCCAACAGAAAGGTGTAGTATTTAGTATAAGTATATTTGATTATTTTTAAATCAAGGGTGGGTATAATTATGTGTATAATTAACCAGTATTTTTCACAGTTGTAGGATAGAGTATAGAATATATGGAGATAAAAAAAATGAAAGATAAAATAATTTTGAATGCGTAGGAATAATATTTATTGTTTTAGCACTACTTTGCATTTATTATTTGCATTTACTACTAATAATTTATTTTTACGAAATTGATATTTTAAATAAATATTTTAGGCCTTTCGCCAAAGAAATGCATGCAATGCTGAACTACTTATCTTATCCCATCGTCGCCTGAATTATTGTCTAAAAAGATATTGGCAATTTTTTAATATGAATTTTTAACTTCTTATTTTTACCTTCATGAAGTAAACGGTTTTATATGTTTTACATTGTTATATCAGTTACGGCCATGGAATATAAGATCACGGGAATATTTTGGAAAATTGTTTTTTTAAATTCATATATTTCCGAATGTGTTTAAATGAATGTTGCAAAGGGGTAAACTGTTCTTAGGGAATTCAAGTTTTGCTGTCATTTTATACCATTTTAGAGTCTTCATTTTTCCGTACATTTACCAAACTTTATATATGTCTACATTGTTTTGCAAACTGAGTCAGAAAGAGCTTTTGTTTAGATTTGCCTCCGCCTATACTTTTTACTTTTTATAGGGGGAATTCAATTTAATAGTTTAATGAATTTTTTGAAAAGCAGTAAAAATGTGTTTAGAGTTTTTACATATTTTAAAACGATTGTTGAAACGGGGTAAAAAAGAGTTAGAGAATCATTTTTATTACCATTTTAGAGCCTTCATTTTGCCAGATATGTAAAAAACTTCATATTTTTGTACATTGTTTACAAACAGGACTAGGATGCTTTATTCATCAGATTTACCTCCGTTTATACCCCTTTTTATAGGGGTATAAGCGGAGGTAAATCTGAATTACTAGAGCGGAGGTAAATCTGAATTACTAGAGCGGAGGATATCTTACTGCGGAGGTAAATCTGAATACTAAATTTCATATTTTAATGAATTCTTTTTTATGGGACTCGTATTACACTAGTGCCTAATTTTCACATTAATTGTTGCAGCTGGGTAAAAACTGGTTTGGGGACAGATTTTGACACCATTTTGGAGACTTCATTTTCACGTATATTTACCAAACTTCCTATGATTGTACTACAGTGGTCCATAAACGAGACCAGGGTGTTTAATTCTTCAGATTTGTCTCCTCTTATTATTACTTTCCTTATATACATAATGTATAAGGAAAGTATTGTGACGGGGTCGAAAAATCGAATTCGAGTTTTCGACGGGAGAGCACGTTTCAAGCATCCCTGATCACGAATCGAACATTTTTGAAGTGATGTCTCTCTGTGTGTGTGTGTGTGTGTGTGTGTGTGTGTGTGTGTGTGTGTGTCAGTGAGCATGTGGAGGCAATATTTCACGAACGAATGGAGCGATGAGAATAAAATTTGGTACAAAAACCGCAATCCGTGAATATTGGAAGCATACTGTTTTAAAACACAATCGAATATTAAGACCCCCCCCCTTAAATTTTCGAGTGAAATTTTGAAAAAATCATCAAAAATCAAAACCTCTATTAAAGTTACGCAAATACATATTTTTTAGTCAGACGAGTTCTTAGTTCTGCAATAGAAGTTTCAAGCATCCCTAATCACAAACCGAATATTTTTGAAAAGATATCTGTGTTTGTGTGTGGTCAGTGAGTCTGTGGAGACGATATCTCACGAACGAATGGAGTGATTCGAATGAACTTTAGTACAAAAATCACAATCCGTAAATACTGGAAGCCCATTGTTTTTAAAAGCAATCGAATGTTCAGAACACCTTAAATTGTCGAGTGAAATTTTGAAAAAATCATCAAAAAATCAAAACCTTTCATAAAGTTACGCAAATAGACATTTCTTATGTAATTTTTCCTTAGAAAACGATTGATATAAACTTTAGAAAGCTAGCATGAACCGTTCTTGAGATATTGCACATTTTTTCAAATAAATATATAAAAAAAATCCAATTAATTAATTAACTGTTGAGAAACATGTTTGCTTTTCATAATGTCATGCGATAAATTTGGTGACATCATTTTCGTGAATCTAACTCGGTCCATTCACGAGAAAAGATACTTTGAGTAATACTTTTGTATTTGAACGCCAATAGTCATTTATCTGCTGTAAGAATAACTTATTTCTCCGTCCATAACGCTTGGAGAGATTTTGGTGACAAATTTAGCGGATGTCGTCAAATTGGCGGCATTTTTAAACGTTGCCAAATTAACGAAAATCTCGCCAGATGGATAAAAATGACTCTACATCAATGAAAATGACGACTAATTGAAGAAAATTCAATATCTTGGAAAGAATATAAGTATCTACTATAAGAATAACATTTTTTTAACTGTAAAAGTAGTAAAATCTATGCATTATATAAGGAAAGTTATGTGTTGGCCACATCATATTCTTTTTATATAGTATAGAGGTATTAAATTTAAAGTTTTAATGTAATTTTTTTTAAAGCAATATGAATATGGTTAGAATTTTCACACATTTCAAATCACGAGCAGCGTCGGGTATATCTGTTAGTATATACTAAATGGGAACGGATGTCATAGCTGATCGATCCTCAAACTATTACGCATTATGTTCAGACTGTGTATGTACTATCAGGCAGAGTTGACTCGATTTTACGTCGATTGATTAATTGTCGTTCATGAATAACTTTCACTTAGCAATAGTTTTACAAGTTTACTGAAGAGCGATTCAACTCGGCTTTGTCATACCAGAATCCATGTGTTGAATGTTGAAAACCCAGACCACACGACCAACCCGAAGGCTTATGGTAGCAAGATGTGTGGCCGGGAACTTTATTTTTTGATTCAAAAGATTACAGTACATATATTAAAATGAATCACATCACAGGAACACAGAAAACTACACAGATACTTATAACACATAGAACAACACAATTAAAACACAGAGTAGACAAAAAATGCAGGAGTAGTAAATTCAGGTATAACCAGAATGGGAAAAGGATGAAAGTTTTCCCTGGAATTACATAAGATGATGAAGAATATTTTGATGGCAGTTTTTCCAAAAATTTACATATGATGATGAAGTATGATATGATGATGATAATTATACCAAATGATAGGTGAACGTGGATGAAAATGGTTGGAAATGATTGAACAGAAGGTGTACTAACATTTTGAAGAGATTTACAATGATTATTCAGGATGAAAATTGGAATTTACCGAAGAGATTTACAATGATTTTTCAGAATGAGTAAATTGGAATTTACAGAAGTATACAATTGTTTACAGGTATTTTCAGCAACATCCCAAAAGAACCAAGGAAAAGAGGAGCAGTGCAAGGTCAGGGACCAGAAGGGGCCAGGAGACCCCCAGGTTGATCAGGGAATATTATTCGAAATTTCGCGGGCGGAGAGGATGCAATTTTTAATTTTTTGAATAGAAGAATTGTTCTTAAGAACCCTGGAAAACCAGGCCGCAGAGTTAGCACTAGTGGGCCGAGAGAGATGATTAGGGAGGGTAAGGGGGCAAGAAAAAACAAAGTGATCTGCATCGCCGTAGGCGTTACACGAACAGTTAGAGGTAGTTTTTTGTTTGAAAAAGTACAGGCAGTCCAGAAAAGGGCCATGGCCTGTTAAAAAGTAATATACCAGAATCCATTTGTAGTAGCTTTTATTTTTTCAAAGTTTACAAGTAAAAATGGTATCACAGATCAAAATGATTACAATTATAGCGTGTTACACTTAACTTTAAAGGGCTTGAATAAATATTTCGATTGTAATACTATACTTGACAATATAATCTCACTGTGGGCTAACGGCATCACAAACAGCAAATTTGTATCGCTATTTTTATAACAAAGATTAAAACTGAGGTCTCCTGATCATTGACTTATAAACAAATCATTTTATGCACGATTATATCAAATTTTGTCCTATGCTGCTATGTTAAAGAAATATAAAATTTCAAATAAATATCGAAGATTTCGCTCGAATTAAAAAAACGTCCATCTAGATCTAGATTTTCTTATTAACAAAGCCGGATATAAAGCTTCGTGAAAGTCCATTTAGTATTTGTGATCGCCATCGTGTGCAGACGATATCGACCACTAACATGCAGACAGATAGACGGACATCACTCCAAAAACAGTCAAAACGGGTTCAGGAGGTTTTAAAACACTTAGGTACTTAATTTAAGAGGCATTAAAATCTCGAAATCGAAAATTTTCGTGAAAATTATACTTTCTCAATAACACGTATGATAAAGTAAAAAGTAGTTGCTTGATACATAAAAAGACAAAGTCACAATTTAATCATTTGTAAACGTAACGTTCTTGTATGCATATTTTTAGATAAATAAAGCAAATAGTTCTAAGTATTAGAATTTTAATTTCATTCTGTGTATTATAAAAAGATGAATTAATTAATATCCGTATAATAAGTCACTAAGTTAATAAGTTAATAATACTTTAATAAATTTATTAGGTGAATATGCATCGAAATCTGTACTACGGTATTTTTACTGGACAATATACTTTTTGCGATACGATAATATATAGATCTTTTATAAAGTATTCTGTACTAGTCTCTTTAGTGTTTCTTTTTATAGGTAACAATGTTGCTCGTTCTAGTTAAGGAGTTTGAAATTTGAAACTCTCAATTGGCCATTCGCTGCAAACCATATTTTTCATTCAGCTATGACAACTCTTGCTACATTTTGCAAAAACACTCTGCATGCTATCTTCAAAATGATGGAATAATTACGTTTAACCGGAAACAGTTGAAACAAAAATAGAGTATTAATAAATTTAAAATAGGCATGATTGTATTTTAGATAGTGTGGGAAACCAAACTTATAATAATATTATTTATTTACTCCTGGTTTATGGTTTATCTGACCTCTGGGTTCACATGCTGTAAAACCTGGCGTGCCGATCCGGTGGTCAAGCGGTCAGGGGCATGCGTTTCCGTCTCATCGCTGGATTGCCTGGTTGCGGGTTCGAATCCCGCCAGCGGGCATGGATGTTGTCATGTCGAAGCCAAGTCAGACTTCCGCCCCTTCGGGGTGCTTCTATAAAAGTGAAGCTGCAATTTTTCTCCCCTTCGCCATGGCATACCCTGGGGGGTCTTGTGGACATGGTGAGTAGGTGCCCCTTCACCACGGGGGAATTAGTAAAAAAAAAAACCCGACGTCATCCAAACTGGAAGTATTGTTTGCCGTTTCAGACACAATAAATATTGTACATAAAACTGTCTCACCAAAGTGTGAGATTATTTCTGATCTCACAGATAGGATGCAATTACAACAGGAACAAACATTAGCAAACTGGGATTTATGGTCATCATAGCTTTGAAGGTTGTGAGCGTGCTATACTCTATACTGATTTTAAGACCAAAATATATGATCTGCATCAATGCATATATATTTCAGCCATGCTTAATATCTTTACTCATCTGTACTCACCATCATTTACATTGTCTGTACTCACCATCATATACATTGTCAGCATTATCATAGCAAACAGGGATGCATGGTCATCTTAGCGATGAAGATTGTGAGCGTGTCATGCTCTATATTCATTTTCAGACAAAATATATACTATGCAAAAATGTATGTATGCTTCAGCCTTGTGCAATATCTTTATTCATATGTACTTATCATCATTACATATACCAGGATATATGGTCATTCTAGCTATAAAGGTTGTGAGCGTGTAATACTCTATACCCAGTTTCAAACCAAAATATATGATCTGCATCAATGCATGTTTGTTTAAGTCATGCGCAATACCTTTATTTATCTGTACTCTCCATCATTTCATATACTAGGTCAACACTATCATTTGGATATAAGAAATTTTTGTCGAGAGCAAGAATTTTACATCAGACTTTTTATGTCAGACAGAACACTTAACCAATTGTACCAAAAAAATACTAGAGGATAGAGTGTTTTAATATTACTTTCCTTATATACAATAATGCATAAGGAAAGTATTGTGACTGGGTCGAATAAGAATAACTTATTTCTCCATCCATAACGCTTGGCGGGATTTTGGCGACGAATTTGGTGGGATATCGTCAACTTGCCGACTTTCTTCAATGTTGCTAAATTAAAGAAAAACTCGCCAAATGGATAAAAATAACGCATGGACTCATTAACGAAAATTCAATATCTTGGAAAGAATGTAAATATCTACTATAATAATAATCCATTTGTTTTACTGTAAAAGCAGTAAATTCATTGCATTCTATAAGGAAAGGCATGTGCTGCCCACATCAGATTTTTTAAAATATATAACCATACTACTATTTTTTCAGACGAATATCTCCTTTTCTAATGATATGCAACAAATCGTACATGACCGAGACCATTTTCGATATATAAACAACACTAACTGAAAACCTAAAAAACAAAGATAAATTGTGTTTTTTATTCCGTAATCTCCCTTTTAATCTTGTCTCATTCCATTTCCTAAAGTAAATGTTCGAAAGAGAACCAATACAATCCTTTTTTTAAAGCCAATTTTCTCTGCTAAATTGCTTTAAAGGCAAACCGATACAAATATAAAAACATAAGTACTTTTTTTCTAAAACTTTCTAAATGGATGCCAAAAAAACATGCAATAATTTTTAACTAATGTTGGTGTAAGAGGATTCTGGCATCATTAAAAATCTATATAGGAACTCTTTAAACAATTGACAGATAAGGCAAAACTTTATTTTTCATGATATTTTTTCCTTTCAAGACTATATCGTATATTTATCTCTTTTAATAGTCTATATTAAATGTTTTTTTAATAGGCTATGGGAAAAGTGGTTGTTAGAAAGTATAGTAACTCTTAAGGAATTTCTTTTATGTTCGACTTCAATTTAAATTTCGAACGATTAGCCAGATAAGCCGATTTGTACATTTATTTAATGCGCCGAACTGAATCACTTAAGAAATGACATTTTTGGTCATATCACTAATCACTTGAGAAATGCAATTTTGGTTTTCCGATATACCGTAAATTTCAGATAATCTGATAACACGTTTCGGTTCGTTGGTTGATTGGGGTTTTGTGGAATAAAATTCAAAAAGGATATGCTACGCCAAACACATGGTAATGCAAATAACTAATTTACTGTCTAGCACAATAACAGATGTGTAATATAAAAATCTGATGTGGACAACACATGGCTTTCCTTATATAATGCAATGAATTTACTACTTTTACAGTTTAAAAAAATGTTATTCTTATACTACAAACTTATATTCTTTCCAAGATATTGAATTTTCTTCAATTAGTCGTCATTTTCAGTGATGTAGCGATATTTTTATCAATTTGGCGAGATTTTTGTTAATTTGGCAACAATTAAAAATGTCGCCAAGTTGGCGACATTCCGCCAAATTCGTCGTCAAAATCTCGCCAAGCGTTATGGATGGCGAAATAAGTTATTCTTACAGCAGATAAATGACTATTGGCGTTCAAATACAAAAGTATTACTCAAAGTATCTTTTTTCATGAACGGAACGAGCTAGATCTACGAGAATAATGTCACCAAATTTATCGCATGGTATTACATATAAAAAGTGAACATGTTTCTCAATAGGAATTTTTTCTTTATTTTATATAACTTTTTGATAATTTTCTGGAAAAATGTGCAATATCTCGAGAACGGTTCATGTTAGCGTTCTAAAACTTATGTCAATCGTTTTCTAAAGAAGCATTACATACGAAATGTCTATTTGCGCAACTTTATTAGCGGTTTTTTCAAAAATTCACTAGAAAATTTAGAGAGGTTCTGAACATTCGATTGCGTATAAAAACAATAGGCTTCCAGTGTTTACGGATTAGGATTTTGTACGAAATTTCATTCGAATCGGTCCATTCGTTCGTCAGTTATCGTCTCCACAAATTCACTGACACACACACAGACATCACTTCAAAAATTTTTGATTCGTGTTTAGGGATGCTTGAAACCTGCTCTCCTTTCGAAAACTCGAATTCGAATTTTCGAACCCGTCACATTACTTTTCTTATACATTATGTTTATAAGGAAAGTAAAAATGTAAAAGTACACATAATAACATGATGATAGAAAGCATATAAAACCAACTGAGATACTGTAAAAGTATGATATAATGTAAGAGGTAAACTGTTAAATATGATAAAAAAATCTTATATCCACCGTCACGTTTGGGACTTCAACTGTGCGGATACAAAATTTGCAGGATTATAGGATGTTAAACTAAAATGGAGCAAAAAAAAATGGGAAAAATTTTAAAACAAAATAATGAACAATAAACGTGCTATCCATTTACTTAACACGTTAAACAGATGGAATTGCACCATACAGTATGTGAAAAACATTGAAGTTAATTAAAAAATTTCAAGGCAAAATTCAATGAACATATATTTGCCGAGCTGAGAAGAATTTCAGTATGCAGTCTAACTGACCGGAGAGCAGTTCAACAGGTGTGCTAGATTATCATGCATGCCGAAATATTAGATGCTAGATGAATAGAAAGTTTACTCTAGAAAACAGACTAACAGAAGCTGGTTGAACAGAACTAAGTTACTTAGGAAGCCTAAAAAAAATTTAAGCAGCTTAGGGAAAAAATGTCCCTGAATATGCAAGTTAGATTTATCTACAGTAAAGTGACCTTGCCAGATTGTATAAAAGGCATTACAGTTCCCATACTGGATATTTAACCCCTTGCCTGTGCCGCCCGAATCCAGTTCGGGCAACCCTTCTGCGCCAAATTTGGAATGCCCGAACTGACTTCGGGCAAGCGAAAAATGAGTGTTTCTATTCCATTGATCCCGATTTGAGTTCGTTTTGCCTTCCCAAATGCTTTACAATATAGTTCATTGTTTTTCCAACAGATGGCGATACTTGTCCGCATTTTTTTTTTATGTAAGCGGGATCAGTAGCTTGATTAAGCGGGATATAAACCGAGTTTATTGTAAAGAGTGTGAAAATTTTTTCCATTTTTGACCCACTTTCCTGAAATATCCTCCACAGGCAAGGGGTTAATAATTATGACGATAAGTCGCCTCAAAAGAGCAAAATAGAAGAAAAATATCTAAATACGTTGTGGAACATAGTGTAATTAGGAATTGACATTAGATACGAGCATATGGAAGAAAATATATACCTGACATAATTTATCAGTAAATATATATGCAACCACGTCACATTATTTTAGAAAGGTGGTCAATAATCCCCGAGCGGATACAAATAATGTCAGTAACGTGTAACTTATCTGTGAAAAGAAAAGCAGCACGTGCAGAACAGAATAGGCAAATTGCCGTATTTGTCAATATTCTTGATGGCGTGCTACTACTTGAATCAGTGAAGTGTGACATGTTTATATTGCCTTCAACATGTACGATTCGCACGTTCTCAATGTCGATTACTGCTAATTTTACAACGCTATACAATCTTGTAATTTCCATTTTCGTTTCATCTGGCTTTCTTGCCTAATTTGTGTTCCTAATTTTTTCAATTCAATGCTCAGAGAGCTACAATCAAGTTAGTTCAAGTTACCGTGGTCAAGTTATTGTAGATAAATCTGAAAAACATGGTCACGTTATTGTAGATAAATCTAACATGGCCACGTTATTAAAGCTATAGCTAACGTGGACAAACTACTGTAGATAAGGCTGCCGTGGTCACGTTAGTATAGATATAAATATCTAACGGGGTCACGTTAGTATAGATATAAATATCTAACGGGGTCACGTTAGTATAGATATAAATATTTAACGGGGTCACGTTGCCATAGATATATCTAATTTGTACATTCGAGAGTCTTTCATGTCTGTGGTAATTAAGAACTTTTTTAAGAATCCCGTGTGGAGCAGAATTCCAAAATTGTTGACAGCTTGAGAATGAAGATTTGAAAATTTCTATATTTTTCGGAATTGTTAAATGTAAATTCATCAAGTGGTATTTTTAAACCAATATAAATTATTGCCGTTTATTTATGATGAGATACAGCATGACTAGATGTTAAAGTCATTTATAAGAATGAGCATTTATTTGACAAAAATATAAAGGAGAAAAAATTTTCAATACAAAATGCACAATATAGTTCTTGATATCATTTTAAAATCTTACTTGAAGATTATTTTCAGATGCCACGCAAGAAACGAAAAGATAACAAAACAGTCTATAACATAAAATTTCTATGTGTTATGGCATTATCATGTTTGATATTCTTGTCACTATTATTTTTCTACACAATATTTCACATTTTTACTTTCCTTATATACATAATGTATAAGGAAAGTATTGTGACGGGGTCGAAAATTCGAATTCGAGTTTTCGACGGGAGAGCACGTTTCAAGCATCCCTGATCTCGAATCAAACATTTTTGAAGTGATGTCTGTCTCTGTGTGTGTGTGTGTGTGTGTCAGTGGGCCTGTGGAGACGATAACTGACGAACGAATGGACCGATTCGAACGAAATTTGGTACAAAAATCACAATCCATAAACACTGGAAGCCTATTGTTTTAAAACATAATAGAATGTTCAGACCCCCCTAAATTGTCCGGTGAAATTTTGAAAAAATCGTCAAAAAATCAAAACCACTAATAAAGTTACGCAAATAGACATTTCTTATGTAATTTTTCATTAGAAAGCGATTGACATAAAATTTAGAACGCTAACATGAACCGTTCTCGAGATATTTCACATTTTTCAAAAAAATTATCAAAAGTCATATAAAATAAAAAAAAATATATTTCCTATTGAGAAACATGTTCACTTTTCATATGTAATACCATGCGATAAATTGTCTGACATCATTCTCGTGGATCTAGCTCGTTCCATTCATGAGAAACGATACATCGAGTAATACTTTTGTATTTGAACGCCGATAGTCATTTATCTGTTATAAGAATAACTTATTTCAGTAAAGCTTGGCGAGATTTTGGCGACGAATTAGGCGGAATGTCGCCAACTTGGCGACTTTTTGAAATGCTGTCAAATTAACGAAAATCTCGCCAAATGGATTAAAATGACGCTAAATCAATTAAAATGACGACTAATTGTCGAAAATTCAATATCTTGGAAAAAAGATAAGTATCTACTATAAGAAAAACCTATTTTTTAAATGTAAAAGTAGTAAAATCATTGCATTTTTAAAGGAAAGTCATGTGTTGCCCACATCAGATTTTTTTAAATTATATTCCGTTGCTGTTTCCTATTTTCTTTCCCTGTTAAGATATTAAGCAGCCACACTATTACTGCAGCTTAATACTTTTGCTAGTATATATATATAGCACATACAGCAACTGACCTTAAGCTCCTAGCTTGTTCAGACTGAAGAAGGAACCCAAACGTTTGTGGTATGATCATCTATATCGTATTTTATAGACATGCCGCTCAGGCATCCAAGCGGTGTAAGGCAAGCCTTTTCTCACTCTCTCTCGAATACTGAAGTGGTGAATTCGAATCCCACATACGGATATGAATATTATACTATACGTAAAAAGTGTAATGCGTTTTGCCCGTCGCGTGGTGCACCGGAGCATCGTCATATAACCAGAAAATGGTTCATGATCTGGCGCTGTATGGGGGGGATTATTAATTAACTAAGCTCTTGGTTATTAAAAAAGTATTTCAACAGCAACTTACGTTGTGATTTCATTGGTAGTAAATATTTTGCCATACTACTATTTTTACAAAAACATTTTCCTTGAAACATTTATTTCTCAGGATCGGCTATAAATAAAGATTAGATGATGACTTTTATGAATTCAATATCAAATTCTGGAGGAGAATAGTGGTTTCCTTAAAAATGTACAGTTCTGGTTATTTTTCCATTTCCAATTATTTAATTGAAATATCTGTTTTCAAGATTTACCATGGAGTTTTGATGATAACTGCTATGGATTCAGTATCAAATTCTAGAAGAGGAAGTATGGTTCATAAAATTTCTTAAAATATATATTTCTGATAACGGGCTATAGATAGATCTTAGGTAACTTTTTATCCTATGCCCGTCTCCTTCCTCTCGGTCGTAAGTCGACGAGCAGCCCAATACAAAGTGGAACGTTAAAATTAATCACTAAAAGCCCTGACAGTAACACATAAAGGAAAACAGTCAAGAACAGCAGGGCATATGTTGAGGTGCTCTCCAGTCATGGGTACAACATGGTTGCAAAGAGGGCAGACATCTGTATCTGTATCGATACAGTTGACTTTGTAAGTAATCATGACCCGTGGCAAGTCTAAAGCAACCCACGCCAACTGCTCTATGCAAGGAACTGTGTATTCTTGCCGACTTATTTAACAGGGAGTTCCACTTTTTCCCAGAAGCTCTCTCCTTGTGCATACTGAAACGGTTAGCTTTAATAGAGAAGGAAATATATCTCTTTATATGCCGCACATGCAAGAGAGGATCCTGTTGCATCATTTGAGATCAATTCTTAGCCAATAAATCTTCCCTCTCATTTCCATATATCCCGCAGTAGCTTGGAATCCACTGCAGGGCAATGCGGTTCTTGATGTTCAGCAGCTTATCTATTTTTTCCATACAATTCTTGGAAATCTCACATTCCCAGAGATTGAAAGTTGTTAAGGTCATAACTGCCGCCCTGGAATCAGCAAAAAAGACGATATTTTCCTTTTCACAATGCTCCATTTTGACTAAGGCTAAAGAAATGGCTGCTATTTCGCCATCAAAGTTGCCAAAGTGTTTGTCAATGGCGCGAGCCAATGTAAGGTCTATAGAGTAAGCGCCAGCTCCAGAATTTTTAATAGCCCCCACGGCCGAACCATCAGTACAGACATGGAGCCAAGAATCATCCGGGAAACGATAATGTATAGTAGTCAAGGCAGTAAATTTCAATTCAGAGTCAAGAAAAGATTTCTTGTTAACAACAGAGACAAGATCCAAGTATCTCTCAACAAGTTTAAAGATTTTCAATGGACACCAAGGGTCTGGAAAGGGAAAGCGAGCTGACGAAAGAAGATCTTAGATAATGACTGATATAGATTTAAAATTTCAAATGGATAAGAGGACTCCTTAGGGATTTAAAATTCATGTCCTGGAGATGACACTTCCTATTCAAAAATTTACATTTTCCCTGAAACATCTATTTTTAGGACCGATTATAAATACATCTTAGATGACGACTGAATTGGTATCAATATCGAATTCCGTAGGTGTTGGGAGGATTCACTAAAGATTTTCGATAGCCGTTTTCTGCACTTTAAGCTAAAAAATGTTCCTTTAAACGTCTTTTTGTTTTAAGAATCAATTATAGTCAGAGCATAGATGATGAATGATATGATCCTGCATTAAAATTTTGCTGAGGGCAGGATAGCTCACTAAAGATTTCCACATCTGTTTCTAAAGATACCCCTTCCAATTAAGAAGTGTACACTTTCCTTTTTAACATCTATTTCTCAGGATTAGTTATAGATCGGGAAGAGGGAAGATGAGCGATAAGAATTTAACATGTAAATTCATGGGGGGGGGGGGGGGGGGAGTTAGTGGTTTACCAAGAATTTCCACTTCCGGTTCTAGATATATCATTTACAGGTGGGATTTTTTTTTCGAACTTTGTATGACTATACAAAATAAGAGTACAAAGAGTATACAAATACTTATTAATACCGTCGTAAATGAAGTGTACACACAGTTTGCCATCATATAAATAGTCCTTCGTAATTTTCTTGTTATTATTTGCAATGGCGCAAAGCCACGTTATTTATTTACGTGATTTTAACATGACTTTGACTTAGTGACGCTGTTGTTGTTGAGACCCAGACCGTCCGACCTATCAGAAAGCGACTTAGTGACGTGATATATTTTTCGCGAAATAATGTTTTTATTAATTCGTTTAAAGCTTAAAGATTATGTAACCTACAATGTAGAACAAATGTAGAACCCAACGTAAAATGTAGAACGTAAAATATTACAAGGTAAAATATAGAAAAAATGTAGAACGTAAAATGTAACAACGTTGTAATATAGAGCGTAAAATGTAACAACATTGAAATGTAGAATATAAAATGTAACAACGTTGAAATGTAGAACTTAAAATGTAACAACGTTGAAATGTAGAACGTAAAATGTAACAACGTAAAATATAGAACAAAAATATATAATGTGACAACTTAAAATATAGAACGTCAAATGTAACAACGTAAAACATAGAACAAAAATGTGGAACGTGAAATGTAACAATGTAAAATGTAGAACACAAATGTAGAAAATACCCGATCGTTGCGAAAACACAATATGGATTCTCACGGAGATATTATCACGTGCTTGAGACTGATAAAATACAATTGTATTAGTTCCATTTACTGTGACGAAAGAGAAAGAAGAATTATAATTAAACTATAAAACACCAGATGAAACAATAATTCTTCATTTTCTCACTAGTTAGCACTGCTACTGCTATATTTTAACCGTCGTTAGCTTTCAGTTTTCTTGCATTGAAGGTAACCAGATTCAATAGATTTCTACCTCTTCAGTTGAATTTGGACAAAATTTAAAAGGTCAATACAGCTTTAGTGGATTACCATATTTTAGTAGATTTTTGGCAGAAAATAAAAATTTAGTCAAATCTTCAGCAGATACTTTTCGAAAACGTTAAATCTCCTAGATTTCAACCAATTTTCCGAATTCTTCCCTTTTTTCCCGCTGTAGTTGAATTTCTGTGTCACTGAATTGAGCGACACTTGGTAAGGGTTACCAGTCATATCTAACCAATTTGGCAAGTTTTGATAATGACGGGCTAAAAGAATTTGTTCATATCATTTTATGCCACAAATACGATTTTTTACTGTTAGCATTTTTTACTTTATAGAAAATCACTTAAACACACTTGTGCTGTTAAATAGAAATTGATATTTAATAACTTCGTAAAGATACAGTATAAAACGATAATTTAAATATGTCAATAGTTTCGGAGTTAGGGAGCAAAACGAACTTCCTTAAGGAAAATAGAGCAACCAAACCATTAAATGGAAGAGAACTGTCTTACATTATTGTTTTATGTTACATATTAACAAAGTTGTCTGTTATCAATTTCTATAAAGTACATTTTTATTTTAAGAAATTATTACGATGCACTTTTTTTTTACTTTGAATTATAATGCATTAAAGAGATTATGTGTTTAATTTGTGCTTTTAAACTTTTATTTATAACCTTTTGAACTTTTATTTGAACTTTTATTTATAGTTTTTTTTAAATATAGAATCTTTGTAATTTAATATCAAGTAAATTGAAACAAATGTTCCCTATATTTTTAGGGATTGAAACATATGTTCCCTATATTGTTAAAATCCCTATATTGTTAGGGTGTATACTCTGAAATCGTGAATGTGCGCTCAGGATATAAGAATGAGTTCAAGTTTCTGGATAACTAACACGTTTATTCACAAGCACATCGTAAACAGGAATAATATACAGTAACTTTTGGAAATATCTCAACTCTCATATCTCGTAGAATATCGGTTACTTCAAGGTGCCTTTCGAACTTTCAAAAAGCCGCCAAATATCGCCAGTTTAGCGATATTTGGCTATTATATTTAGAAATTTATCACCAATTTTGCGATAAATTGACGTCTAATCTGGCAACCCTCTTCCAAACGTTAGCATCTAGCAACCCTAGATTCACGTCATAGGAAAGGTTGCATGTACGGGTGTTTTCCCCGTGTGGATTTCTAAAGGACTCCAGTGAGAACATTTTACACGTTCGTTTCACATGTAGAGACTCTTGAATTCCTTCCAGTAATAATTTCTACCTACATATTTCAATAAATGAAAATTAAAGCAAATTTAATGAAACATTGTGGCATTTTCGTTACTAAATTTTTGCAGATACGAATTCCGAATTCAGTAGATTTTAGTAGATTTCCCAGCTCTTTGCAATAGAAACGTCTAAAAAATTCTAGTCAAGGTTTAAGCTACATCATTTTTTGCCAAGGATAGTCTACATTCAACATTTTATTTGCGCAACATTTTATGTCCTGAGATATTTATTGATCGTAGATTACATTCACATATTATTTTTATTCGTGAACTTATTAAAAAGGACCCTTCTGAAATTTGCTTTCTTAAACTCACAACTAATTTAATTGCAAGAATGAAACATGATTTCATTCAGTCGTTTCATCCGGATATTCTGAAGTACATAAAAATCGCCCAGTCTGCTATTTAAATAAATCTTCAAAATATAAGTCTGTAGAATATAAGTTTGAATAAAAATATATTTATTAACACTTTCCAACATAGTTGAAAAGTGTCCATGACTTCGTTCATTCTATATGTCTGTCTGTTTTTCCGTTGTAATGAAACAAATTATATATTTGTTTATTAAACGGTACTGCGTTAAATTGCTTACTAGATGCATTAAAACGTTTCATTTTTTCTACACCGGTTATATATAAAGATTTTCCATTATATTATACAGATTGTCTCAAAAACATTGACCGCCGATTTAATTCCTTAAATATTGAGCTTAGACGTATCTAATAATTTAAAAATTCGCGTAAAGAAAGGTGCAGAATTTTATGAAATCGATTAACATTTTCAAGGTAATTAAATTTTAAGAAATACAAAATTTAAATTTTTATGCATTCCCCTTACAAAAGCATTTTCAATGAGTAAAATGTGCCCTATACACTGATAAGGTGAAGTACAATATTTCAGCTTTTTATCATAAAATGTCCCAGGGATATGAGAAGACAAAAATGCTGACTTAAAACACTTTTCGATGCATCGATATGGATTCTCAGAGGGGAAAATCATGTCAGCAGATCGCCTTTCTGGGGTCATACATAAATTATGAAAGAAAACAGTGATTACATAGACAAATAATAATTTTGCTATTTATGGGAACAAAAGTATCTACACTGTGTAGAAATAATAACTTTACACAAAGATTACAAAGCTTGTTCAAAATGTTTTGCATCCATACCAAACATCCATTAACGATAAGAGGCAGATATTTTTTGCCTATGATGCATTCCTGCGTTGCGTCATTTGCACTCTTATTGTAAACATTTACATTTTAATTTGTGATTAATCCCTCACCAACTTTGATTAAACATATGTCTGGTGCTTTTCATGATAAAATGCTGAAATTTTGTACATCACCTTATTAGTGTATGGGGTACAATTTACTCATTAGAAATGTTTCTGTACGGGGGCCTTATAAAAATGTTATATTTTTTCAAATTTAATTCCCTGAAAATTTTTATCGAATTCACAATATTCTGTACCTTTTTTTACCCAACTTTGTTATTTATTATATATGTCTAAGATCAATATTTAAGGAATAAAAGCCGAGGTCAATGTTTTTAGGACACCCTGTATATTAATTATATACTTGGATTTATATTAAAAATACTATTACTCTTGAACGTTTCCGGATTAAAAATACTATCATCTAACCCATTAAACCTCTAGAATCAGGGTAAAAACAAAAGGAACGTAGAAAAGCATCTCCTTCTTCAAAATTCGAGTTAGGATTTCGCTTTTGTTTTTGAACGGAAGGCGGATAAATTTTCAGAAGTCCAAATTTCTAAAAGTCAAAATTTCCAAAAAGTCGACTTTTAATGCATATTTTAAAGACGAGTATTTCAAATAATGAGAATTCACCTTGTTTTCATATTAACATTACGGCCTAAATTACACTTTTTGAGGTACAGTCCTAAAAATGTATCAGCATAAAATGTAATTCCTTAGCTTTCTTTCGTCGAACGTGTTCGTCCGACCAACCCGAAGTTGTAAGGTACGTGTTTGGACGGCTGCGAAGCACCACCCAAATTAAATCGGAACCCAGTGGGGCAGCCCGGAGCCGGCGGGATTAGTTCAGCTCCTTATCGGGCCTATGCCTGCGGCGCTGCTGTAGCTCATGACGTCATAAAGTACATCCCACAATTTGCAACTTACAGCATGTGTTTGAAAGTATGATCGTGTAAATATTGACGAAGATACAGGTGTATCCTAATAAGGTAAGCTATATCGTTAATATTTTTATTATCTAGGTAATAATAATAATGCGTGGTGTTGTTAATTTCTAATATTTAAGGGAAAATGTAATCAATTTGTCCACTTTTTTCAAGATACTTAAAGTGATGCACATGCAGTATAGATCTAACGAACGTATCATCGAAAAGGGTTTTCTTTTAAGTGTATTTTTAAAATCTAGAACGTGATTAGAAGCGATCTTGAACTAGATTCATGGATGTCAAGATTTTAGGTAGCGTAATTTTTTTCAAATCCAACATCAAATTCGTCCGTTGAACGAGTATTTTTGCTACGTAAGAAGCTGATGGAAATTGGGTATAAATAAATGGAATAAGTAGAATGCAAATACATGTTTTTCTATTTATGCATTAGCATAATGAAAATTTTCTTACTAAGGTTTGTTGGTGTCAATATAAACAATTGTTCGATTTATATATGTAAAGTGTAGAGTTAGACATTTTTGCGGATTGTTGTTGCACCCCCCTAAAATTTTTGGTACACCCCCCCCAAAAAAAAAATTCACGGATTATACACCCTCAAATTTTTTGGTGTAAGTAATTAAAAAAGTAAATGTGCAGAAAATTTCATGTAAATAAAATTTTTACATTATCTTGTTCTTTTTGTGTACGTGTTCTGATTTTTTATTAGTGAGTCAAAAAGGAATCATTGATTTACAATTTGTAAATGGTCTATGGGCAATTGTCGTAGCAAAAGGCAAGATTAAAATTGGGAATGTTATTGCTACAGTACTATCAATTAATGAATAATGTAACTTTATTCTTTCAATCATCTGACCTCCATAGAGACTGGAAACCAATGGTTTTATTTATTTTATGCGCATGTGTATTAAATATAAAAATGTGAAATACACAATTTTTTTTTTTTTTTTTTACATGCATTTTTGTAATTACAAAAAAAAAAAAATCTGAATTTCATAATTTTTTTTTGGAAAAACTCAAATTCATATTGGCTCCGAAAACTTTTCGTGGATTATTTAGCTTATTATTGTTTCATTAAAATGCAGATGACAACACTCAGCAACCTTAAAGTGTTAAAAGTGGAATTTTCAAAACTTCACATCACAGGTGAAAATCGTCTGTCAATAAGTAACGTCTACAATTATTTTCGATGAAAAAAAAACAGGTAAGATTTAAGCTATTAAAATAAGTTTGGTAAAATAGTTTGTCATTGTAATACAGTATTATATTTGATATTTAACCGATTTATTCAAATTTATTAAATTATTTCTGTTGTAAAAAAGCGTATCACCCGAAAGCGATTTTTTAGTTTCTTTTAAATTATTACTATTTGAGATTACTGTCTTTTCCTGTCATTCACGCTAATCTCTACATTTCATTTTACCAAAACAGGGATTTCAATTTAATCTGAAAGTTCACAATAACAAAAAATAAATATTTTTATATCACAACCCTGCTGTCAATTACAAATGTAACTTCCGAAATAGTCATTCATAATGCGCGTGATCACTTATTGACGCTTAAAATATAAATCTAATGTCTGTATTATTATGTATGTATATTATTATTAAGTATGTTTGCATATTATTATTATGTATCCATATTATTATTAAGTATGCATATTATTATTAAGTATATATATATTATTAAGTATGTATGTATATTACTATTAAGTATGTATGTATTATTAATTATGTATGTATATTACTATTAAATAAGTATTAATATTATATTAATTAATAGTATTAAATATTTATTAATAGTAGATTAATTATTAAATATTATTATTAAGTACGTATGTATATTAGGATATATGTTATGTAAATCTGATAGTTAAAACTTTTGAAAGACCTTATTACAAAAATGTTTTAGGAGAACTATGTAATTAGAAATTTAATTAACTCTGCCCAAAAGCATTATTATATATATATAAGAGGTCATAATGTGTTTTTGTGCATTAGGTTATTTAAGAGCAAAAGCCAGATTTCTCAAGTAAATGAATTTTATGGAAAAAAAAAATTCAAAAGGTTAAAACCTGGCATTGAATCTTTTAGAAGAAAAGAAAAAAAAAAAAAAAAAAACTCGTAACTACGGAAATATTCAGTATTTTTTACTTTACAATCTTATTTATATTCCTTCTTTATATATAAATATAATTTGTTTTCGTTATATTTATTCAATTAAATCATTTTTACTTCAACCAACTTCTATCACTCTAAAATATCGACTCCATAATCGACGCTAATTAAGAACTGGAGCAAAGTGTAAACGCCGTGGATGGGATGTAAGTTGTGACGTCATGAATCCTTCATCTGGGCCCGATAACAAGAAGAAATCCCGCCGGCCCTGGGCGGCCTCCAGAGGAATTGTACTATCCCTCCATTACCACCAACCTCTCGGACGGACTTACGAAGCCACATATTTAACGTGTCCGTACTCCATTCTTTAGCTCTTAAAAAATATCAGTTTTTTGTTCATCTTTTTATTTGGTCATATTTGCTAGAGTTAAATTAAGAGGTCAACCTTTATATTTTCAAAACAGCCGTTGTACGCGTATATTTTCTTTTTACATGATTAACCTTGGGTTAATCGTATTATCGCTGTGGGGAGAGGAAAATGTCGTTGAAGTTTGATTTGCAATTTTCAGAGGCGGTGGAACCCACTTTTTACTTTCCTTATATACATAATGTATAAGGAAAGTATTGCGACGGGGTCGAAAATTCGAATTCGGGTTTTCGACGGGTGAGCACGTTTCAAGCATCCCTGATCACGAATCAATCATTTTTGAAGTGATGTCTGTGTGTGTGTGTGAAAGTATGTGTGTGTGTGCGTGTGTCAGTGAGACTGTGGAGACGATAACTGACGAACGAATGGACCGATTCGAACGAAATTTGGTACAAAAATCACAATACGTAAACGCTGGAAGCCTATTGTTTTTATACGCAATCGAAAGTTCAGAACCCCTCTAAACATGAACCGTTCTTGAGATATTATACATTTTTCAAAAAATTATCTCAAAGTCATATAAAATAAAAAAAAATATTTCCTATTGAGAAACATGTTCACTTTTCATATGTAGTACATTGCGATAAATTGGGTGACATCATTCTCGTGGATCTAGCTCGCTCCATTCATGAAAAAAGATACTTTGAGTAATAATTTTGTATTTGAACGCCAATAGACATTTATCTGCTGTAAGAATAACTTATTTCTCCGTCCATAAGGCTTGGCGAGATTTTGGCGAAGAATTTGGCGACTTTTGAAATGTTGCCAAATTAACGAAAATCTCGTCAAATGGATAAAAATGACGCTAAATCAATGAAAATGACGACTAATTGTCGAAGATTCAATATCTTGGAAAGAATATTAGTATCTAGTATAAGAAAAACCTATTTTTTACTATAAAAGTAGTATATTCATTACATTATATAAGGAAAGTCATGTGTTGCCCACATCAGATTTTTAAATATGTGTTCATATCTATCTTATCTGCCGATTTTAATGCAATTTTCACTGTTTTTAGGCGTATTGTGAACGCCTAGTGATCGCATTTGTTTTTTCGTGTTTATTTTCTTAAAAAATACTGCTGCACAAAATAGTTGCTATATTAAGTAACCTTTTGCTAAGGGAGCCGCGGCTAGTTTATTTTTAAAATGTGTTACAGAATTGTGTAAAATAGCCATAATAAATGTGATATCCTAATATGAACGATTAAAAAAACTTCGGTTAAACTTGACTTTAGGGAAATTATTTATAAAATAAAGTTCTTTAAATTATTCAATTTTTCTAAAATTTATTGGTTTATTGCAGTGAGCAATTGAAATTAGCAAAACATACTTCCTCGAAACATTTTGAATCACTTAAAAAACAACTCACTCCCTAAGAGGAAAGTAACTTTCTAACATTGATTGAATTCCTCAAATTCCCCTCTTTTAAGGCACACTGCTTAAAGTCTCTGCTTAAGGTGTCAATTTTAGGTCTTAGCATATTTTGAAACACACACTCCAATAAACAAATAAAACTCGGAAATGATCATCCATCACTCCTGGAGACTACGGATTTACGATCATGGCGCTCATATAATCAATGTGCAGGAAATAAGATTTGATCAGTAAACACAAACCACCTTAAAGCAAGAATTTTATAAATTTTCTGGCAGCAGTACTTATTTCGAGTCCAGTAACAGGGCACTAATATAAACCCTTGCAAAGACTACTTTGACGATAAGGGATTGCAATTTCGTCCCAGTAGCTCAACGGTAGAGCGTCGGCTGGCCATTTCGGAAAACCAGGGTTCGATTCCAGGTTGGGGCAGCAAGGTACTTTACAATGGCGTCCGAAAATATCAACCCTGTTGGTTAGTGCAAAGATGTCGGAGGCCTGAAAGTGACCTTAGTACAATTAGTACGGATTCAGTGGACTCCAAAAAATTGAGGGCCGATTTGAAATTGCTAGGATAATGACCACAGAGGATACTAACCTGGATAAAAATAGTAGTTGCAGGTGGCTAACCTGGGGTAAAAATACCAGGATGTTGTCAGTCAGATTTTTAGGTGCCCGCCTATAGATATTACAGGGTGGATAATGTAGATCCACTCTGACGATAAGAGTTTGCAATTTCGTCGGTAGAGCGTCGGCTGGTCAGTTCGAAGATACAGGGTTCGACTCCCGGTTGGAGCAACAAGGTACTTTACACCTCCTTTGTACAAAATTCTAAGCGCATTGTATTACAAAGGAGCGACTTATCCATAAAAGCGCGTAGAATATAAGGTATAAAAACAAACTATAGAGCAGCAAGCACAAAAACAAGTTATAGAGCGCTTTCTATGTGAATCCTTTGTGAATTAATAATTTTAACCATAATGAATGGACATCATTTTTAGCTAGTTATCACGAGACATTCTCGAAATATCAGGAATTTACTTTCCCCACAGGGAGGGCGATATTTCGTAAAAATATCAAGATATTTCTATTGAATTTGCTATGCTTATTTCAATAGGAAACCAACATCCAACACTAGTTGTTTTTTATCAGACGACAACGATTGATATCCTCTCCGAATGATTTTCATCGAAATTAATCGGACTAAATATGTAGTTTTCTTTGTTTTACCTACATAATCGATATGTGTTCATTTGCAGAGGAAGTCATATGTTGTACGCATGAAACCTTTCCTCAATATTTTATATATTTTTATATCGTATATTAAAAGTTCTATATCTCCATTGCTAATATTGTGCAACTAATCTAACATGACAGACGGGACTATTTGCCAGATATATACCAAACCAGAAATCAAAGACAAATAGTGTTTTCTCTTCAGTAATCTCTTTTTTTTTAATCTTCCGTATTTTCATTTCTCAGAGGAAATGTTCGGAAGAGAACCAAAACGCTTTCTTTTTAAATCGAATTTCCCCTGCTTCATTGGTGGCAAGAGCAAGCAGATCGTAAAAAGTTCTAAGACGGCAAATATATTAAGAACTTTTTTTTTTGTTTTGACTTGCTAAATGGTTCTCTAAAAAAGTGCTGTTGGAAAAGGGATGTATATGTCTTTAAAACTATTAAATGGGCAATTTCGGTATGTGACACTGCAATAGAAACGATAGAGTCCATTTGTCTCGATTTGATTTTTCTTTCCTCGCTAAAGGGAAAGTTTGTGTCTGTGTCGAAGAAACTAATCTGCCAAGCAGGAGATCTAGATGTTTTAAGGGAGTGTAAATTACTACAATAACATTTTACCACCCTATATATCTAACGATATGTAAGTGAATATATGACACTAAAATATTTACGACACTGCTTTCCGTATTGCGCCGCATTCCGTACAAATGTACCATTTTTGTTTCGTGATTTTTTTTAGGAGGGGGGAAGATAGAGAATTAATAATATAAACACCTTGATTTATCTGTCTGTTTATCTATCTATCTCTGAGTAACGCTGCTACAAAATGTTGCCAAACGTGTTTCAATCATGATCAAACGTTTTAATTTAGATACTAACCCAGACCATCAGCATTTTCATAACACTCCACGTGAATACTGAATTTTTCCGATCGCCAATTGACTTTCCATGTTCACTGATGCTTGAATAAGAACAACCTATTTATCGGCCAATAATGTTTGGCAAAATGTTGGCGTTGAAATTGGCGGAATATCGTCAACATGGCGATGTTTTTTAAATGTTGCCAAATTGACGAAAATGTCGCCAAATCGATAAAAATAGACATTTAATAATAGACATCCACGCAATTTTAAAATAGACATCCACGGAAATAGACATTTCTTATGTAATCTTTTCTTAGAAAACGATTGACATAAACTTTAAAACGCTAGAACCGCATGAACCGTTCTCAAGATATTGCACATTTTTCAAATAAATTTATCAAAAAATCCCGTACATAAAAAAATATGTATATTAACTGTTGAGAAACATGCTCATCTTTCATGTGTAATATCATGCGATAAATTTTGTGACACCATTCTCGTGGATGTAGCTCGTTTCATTCATGAGAGAAGATACTTTTAGAAATACTTTTGTATTTGAGCGCCAATAGTCATTTATCTGCTATAAGAATAACTTATTTCTCCGTCCATAAGGCTTGGAGATTTTGGCGACGGATGTCGCAATGAATATAATGCAATGAATAGTAAATTCATTGCATTATATAAGAAAAGTCATGTGCTGCCCACATCAAATTTTTTATTATTCAGCATGCTCCGATATTTTATATTTTAATCTGGACTGGCCGGATGGTAGTAATTCATAAACCCTGCAAAAATTTGTGAGTCAAATCCAAAAATATTTGGCCACATTTGACACTGGAATAGAGCCTATTTGTGTTGATTTGACTTTTTTTTTCTGGTTGAAGTAAAATATTATTTCTGTTGCACTAATCATTCTACTTGAAAATCTAAACATTTTGGAAGGCAATAATTGCAGAACTAAAATTTCGACACTACATCCATTTGTCGATCTGTCGACAATAGGAAATTTGATTTTTCCAAAACTACTTTGCATTTTGAACAAAATTTCGTACACATATATTATGTAGTATGAATCTAAAAAATCTAATGTGGGCAGCGCATGACGTTCCTTCTATAATGCAATGAATTTACTACATTTACAGTAAATAAAATAGGTTATTCTTATAATAGATACTTATATACTATTGAATTTTCGTCAATTAGTCGTCATTTTCATTGATTTAGAGTCCATTTGGCGAAATTTTCGTTAATTTGGCAACATTTAAAAAAGTCACCAAGTTGGCGACATTCCACCGAATTCGTCGCCAAAATCTCGCTAAGCGTCATGGACGGAGAAACAAATTATTCTTATAGCAGATATTTGACTATTGGCGGTTTAACACAAAAGTATTAATCAAAGTATCTTTTTTCATGAATGGAACGAGCTAGATCCATGAGAATTATTTCACTAAATTTATGGCATGATATTACATATGAAAAGTGAACGTGTTTCTCAACATTTAATATTCTTTTTAATTTATGGGATTTTTTTGATAAATTTATTTGAGAAATGTGCCATATCTCAAGAACGGTTCATGCTAGCATTCTAAAATTTATGTCAATCGTTTTCTAAGGAAAAATTACATAAGGAATGTCTATCTGCGTAACTTTATTAAAGGTTTTTATTTTTTGATGACTTTTTCAAAATTTCACTGGAAAATTTAGGGGGTTCTGAACATTCGAATGTGTTTAAAAACAATTGGCTTCCAGTATTTACGGATTGTAATTTTTGTACCAAATTTCATTCGAATTGCTCCATTCGTTCGTAGAGATATCGTCTCCACAGTCTCACTGACACGTACACACAGAGACATCACCTCAAAAATGTTCGATTCGTGATCAGAGATGCTTGCAACGTGCTCTCCCGTCCAAAACTTGAATTACATTTCCTTATACATTTCCTTATACATTATACTGTGTATATAAGAAAAATAAAAACAGTTGCGATTGTTCTTTTTTTTTAATTTTGCTCAAGTTCTGCGCATGCGAATTTGATACTATCTAGAATGCGCCGAGATTTTTTAGAATTTTGTCCGATCTGTCCGAATGGCAGCAGATTTTTTACCCAGAGCAAGGTTTTCCAATCTAAAATCCTAGAAATGCTAGCATGTCTTTGCAGCCCGAATATTTGCATTTTAGAGATATTTGCATGGCAATTAATATGAGCCCACAATTATGTTAAAAGGCACCTACGGTATTTTCTCCCCATTCATGAAATGAGCTATTTTTTCATATATTTTGTTCATTAATTTTTTCATTAATTATTTTTCTAGCATTAAAAAGAATTAATCTCGTCTGATTCAATTGGGCTCGTAGTTTCTAGGCGAAATGTGTTCCGAGTTCTTGAATATCTCTACTCAAAATATACTCCACCAATAAAAAAAATCTGATGTGGGCAGCACATGACTTTCCCTGCAGACTCAAATTCATATTTTTTTCTTTAATAACTCATTAAATTGAGTTTAATTTCACAAAATAACACTAAATTTGCATTTTTATTTCAATTTCTGTTTTTACTTGGTAATTAGACATTTTTCTAAAAGGGGCATAACTAAATGCGAAAAATCTCAAATATCTCAAAAATGGTTAGCCCTAGAGTAATAGAGTTGTTCTTATTATTTTCCTCATCAAAAATTACGTATAATTAAGCATTTAATTGATATATTTGAACATGCGTAACTTTTTTTAGATTTTGCGATTTTTGAGGGCCATTTCGTAAAAAAAGGCAGGTTGTTCTTTCTGAATAATACCAAAATCTAATCTGCACCAGAGTATCCCCCAAGTAACTTATCTATCAAATTTTGTGAAATTTAGTCAATTAATATTTTAGTTAGAGTGGATACATGATATTTTTACGGGGCATTTCGTAAAAGAAGGCAGTCTGTTCTTTTCCGATTAATACCAAAATCTAATCAGCACCAGAGTATCGTACAAGTAACTTATCTACCAAATTTTGTGAAATTTGGTCAATTAATATTTTAGCTAGAGTGGATACATGAAATTTTTACGGGTCATTTCGCAAAAAAGGCGGGTTTTGTTTTTACGAATCGTACCAAAAACTAATCAGCACCAGGGTCATATCCAAGTGACTTACCTACCAAATTTTATGAAATTCATTCCATTAGTTTTTGAGTTATAGTGTATACATACATTGCACAGACAGACTCACAGACAGATAGACACACACACAGACGTCACGTTAAAAATGGTTTTTGTATTCTAGAGGTCTCGAAGCGTGTAGATCCGTCGAAAACTCGAGTTGTGATTTTCGGCATGATTCCAATACTCTCCCTATACATTACCATGTGTTGCAGGGAAAGTAATAAATATTGATTCCAAATAGAATGTTGAAGTGTATAAAAATATGACTTCAAAACAACCTTGCAGTGCGCAGTGGTCGCATACAAAATTTTGCAATCCATACATTTTAAATTCGACTTTCTTATACTGGATAATATAGTGCAGAAAAAAGTACTGTTTTCAAAAAAATATTCGAGTTTGAAATGTCGATGCCAATATATGTTTTAAAACCTCCTGAACACGTTTTGGCTATTTTTAAAGCGATGTCCGTCTTTTAGTGGTCAATTTCTTGTAGGCACAATAGCTGTCCCAAATATTAATATATTTGTACAAAAATTTATATCTGGTTTTGTTATCGAGAAATCCAGACCTAGATAGACATTTTTGACATTCAAGAGAAAACTTCGAAATTTATTCGAAATTTTATATTTCTTCAACATGGCAGCATAGGATACAATTTGGCATAATTATGCATAAAAGGGGTTATTTATGGCTAATTGATCACGAAACTAAACTGTTTCAATTATTATAGTAGTAAATAATAGCGTTGATAAAAATGTTGTGTTCGTGACGTCATTAGTCGCCCCCTTCCCCCCTCCCCCCTCTGAAGGATATAGTGTCAAACTTGGTATCAATCAAAAGATTTTTTCAAGCCCTATAAAGTTAAGTGTAAGATGCTATAATTGTGATCAATTATAAGATGTTATATTGTTATATTAATATCATATTCAACGATACAGGATTTTCAGATTTTTTCTTTCAGAATTTACAAAATAATAAAAATAATACTAATAATAATAATATTAATAACAATAATAATAGTAATGATAAAAATAATAATAATAAAATAATAATAATAATAATAATAATAATAATAATAATATTAATAATAATATTGATAAAAATAATAATGATAAAATAATAATAATAATAATAATAATATTAATAATAATAATAATAAAAATAATAATAATAATAATAATAAAATAATAATAATAATAATAAAATAATAATATTAATAATAATAATAATAATAATAATAATAATATAATATAAATAATAATAACAATAACAATAATCATAGTAATAATAATATAATAATGAAATCATAATCTACTTAAAAATGGCTTCTGGTATGAGAAAGCCGAGTGGAGCCACACTCCAGTAAATGGTTCATTCAAATTCAGCATACTAAGAAACGCTACATTAATAAATTAAACATGGAGTTAGGTTTAATGTAACGAGAATACGTAATGCACAAAATGTATATTAAAAAGCCTAAGGGCAGTCAATATGGATGTCAAAACGCCCACCGCGGGATATGACATTTCTCTGAAAAAAATATGTGCCTCTAATAAGTTATATCGATATGCCTGTCAAACCTTGGTAGCATTCGGGCTATCTCTTTTCAACTTTATAGTTCTTCAATTGTTCATGTGACAATTTTCCCTTCTTTAGCTGCACACTGTTATATGTTCACTTAAATTCAATATTTGCCCTTACATGCACGAATACAGAAAATCAATGAATAACACGTATTGTTTTCCGTTAAGTCTCTTGCGACTTTTATGTTTTCATTTCAATGAGGAGATGTGACAAAAATTTGATGTGGGCAGAACGTGACTTTCCTTGCTGACTCATATTTACATTCTCTTTATTTATTTAATAATTCATTGAGTTTAATTGCCCAGCATAACAGACATAATTACTTTAACTTACACTGAATTTCTACTTAAAAATTATAGTTTTGTTTACATCTGGTTACTGAACTTACTCGTATAATCAAAGGTGGCTTAGCGAAAATGCGAAAAAATTAAAATATTTCGAGACGGCTACTCCTACACTAATGAGGCTATTCTTATAATTTTGTATTCAAAATTTACGTATACAATAAGCATTTAATTGATATATTTGAGCATACGTAGTTTTTAGTTTTACATTTAACGAATTACATATTTCGAAATAAATGCAGATTATTTTTTTCGAATCATACCAAAATCTAATCAGCACCAGGTTATCCTACATGTGAATTTTTACCTAATTTTGTGAAATTTGGTCTTATTTTTCAGCTAGAGTGGATACCGACGATTTTTGCAGGCCATTTTGCAAGAAAATGTAAGCTTTTTTATAACGAATCATACCAAAATCTAATCAGCACCAGGGTTACACACAAGTGACTTACCTACCAAAATTTTATGAAATTTAGTCCATTAGTTTTTGAGTCAGAGTAGATACATACTGTGAACAACAGACAGACAGACACACACACAGACGTCAAGCAAAAATATTTTCGTGTTCAAGAGGTCCCAAAACGTGTAGATCCGTCGAAAACTCGATTTCCGATTTTCATCATGATTCCAATACATTCTCTATACATTACCATGTATTGCAGGAAATATAAAATGGTGCATAAGATATACGGCACAATATTATAAATTTTGGATTGTACATTTGACATTCTTCCGGGTGGCAATATGCAAAACTGATTCGAAGTATCCAATTAACTTATATTTTAAAATATCCAATTAACTTATATTTCAAGGTATCCAATTAACTTATATTTCGAAGTATGCAATTAACTTATATTTCGAAGTATCCAATTAACGTATAATTAGAAGTATCCAATTAATTTATATTTAGAATAATCTTAGTTTAATCTAAAAATCTGAAGAAATGTATACGTTTTTGACACAATAATATAGCCACTGTGTTAGAAGCGCAAAAGTTTCACAAATATGAGTTTTTTCATTGATATATTATATGTGCGTTTTTATGTTATTTATAATCCTCCAAAACCATCTGAGATGTAAAAAAGGAGTTGAGAATAAAATTTTCTAGTTCACCTTACGTCCCCGCAAGAACAAACCTAAAGAAATAAGTAAACAGAATTATAAATACACCAGGGTAACCTACAAGTGACTTACCTAACACATTTTGGGAAATTTGTTGTAAAGTTTTGGAGCTAGAACGGATATATGCAATGCATAAACACATACACATACAGATATCACGCTAAAATTGATGCATCCGTGTTCTAGAATGCCCCAAACGTGTACATCCGTCGAAAATTCGACTTCCAATTTTTGACTCTTTCCCTACACATTACCATGTATATAAGGAAAGTTAAAAGATAATACTGCTAACATATTCCCATAGTACAGATAAATAGGGTAGATATATTTAATATTTACTATGCTTTATCTTTGCATATGCTGTTATAACTTATATTTTCCTTATATTCATATATGGAAAATATGAATATAAGGAATAATTTCCTAATATATTATCTGGAATTAAGGAATAATTTACTAATATATTTCCTAATATATAATTTCCTAACATATATTTTCCTTATATTCATATAATGCATAAGGAAAGTATGGTGACGGGGTCAAAAATTCGAATTAGAGTTTTCGACGGGAAAACACGTTTCAAGCTTCCCTGATCAGGAATCGAACATTTTTGAAGTGATGTCTCTCTCTCTCTCTCTCTGTGTGTGTGTGTGTGTCAGTGTGTCTTTGAAGACGATATGTCACGAACAAATGGAGCGATTCGAATGAAATTTGGTACAAAAATTACAATCCGTGAATACTTGAAGTCTACTGTTTCTAAACACAATCGAATGTTCAGTGCCCCCTCAATTTTCGAGTGAAATTTTGAAAATTCATCAAAAAATTAAAACCTTTAATAAAGTTACGCAAATAGACATGACTTATGTAAGTTTTCCTTAGAAAACGACTGACTTTATAACGATTGCATGAACCGTTCTCGAGATATTGCACATTTTCCAAATAAATTTATAAAAAAATTCCATAAATTAAAAAAATATCAACTGTTGAGAAACATGATCACTTTTCTCATGTGATAAGTTTGGTGACATCATTTTCGTGGATCTAACTCGATTTCGCCAAATGCTTAAAAATGATGCTAAATCAATGGAAATGACGACTAATTGACAAAATGCCAATATCTTGGAAAGAATAAAAGTATCCACTATAATCATAACATATTTTCTTTTACTGTAAAAGCAGTAAATCCATTGATTTATATAAGGAAAGTCATGTGCTGCCCACATCAGATTTTTTAAAATAAGGAGAAGAAAGTACAAAGACAGGAACATTCTCTGTATACGTTCTAGGAAACGGAAATATATATTTCTCGGTATTTTCCGATTTCATTTTTTTATTATTCAAATTAAAAAAATATATCTAGAAGAGAACCAAAGCAACTTTAGAGTCCATTTTCCGTGATAAATTACAAGGAACAACAGAAGTCCGTTGAAAATATAAAGACATCAGATGTATCAGAGTTTTTCTTAGACATGTTAAATGGCGCCATAAAAATATCATTGTTCTTTCAAACTTTTGTTCTCGTAAGAACATTCAGCTATCATTAAATCTCGATAAAGGAGCAATTTAAACAATGAACACTTTAAAATATGCCGTTATTTTTTCAATTAAATGAGGCATAAGGAGGTAATTTCCGCATTTTTAAAATGTCTTTCGATATCTTAATAGTTTTTTTCCCTGCAAGAAATACAGAAATAATGATTTTTGAAGTAAGTGAGTAGATATGCGTTCATAGAGAGTTTAATTGGTAAATTAATGGTACTCATTAAAATGTTTAGTTAATGAATATACATAGAAGCAAAGACTGACTAAGTTACACCATAATTATTGTGAAAATTTGAAAATTCCGAGGCTTTTACCGCCTAATCCAATACAAAAATTGAAACTTTGTCATTCCGCTGTTAGTCTTAATGGCTTTATTTCATTTATTATTTTCCCAGTACTCTAGTGGAGGATTGTTTTCCTGTTCCCTACACTTTGTTCCCTGCACATTTTTAATCAACTTCAAACATCCTGACATTTCTCACTGTATTTGGATTGGATTTTTGCTTCTCTTAAAATTCTATTATATTCTCCAACGTTAAGAAAGAAGTGTTTTTTTTAATTTGTACCTTTAGCAATAAAAAGCCTTTAGTATATTTCTCATAATATCAATGCAATCAATTATTTTTATACCGCATTTGAATATTTTTATTATTATTATTTAAACCTACACTTTCTTCATATTTTACTATCCTAAATATTTACTATCCTATATATTCACTTTTACTTTCCTAAAATACATATACTATATAGGGAAAGTATTAGAACCAAGTCGAGAATCGCAACAACTGAGCTATTTAGGCACAATTATTCCCAAATTAGGGTCCGCGGACTTGCTATTAACAATTACCATAAACACTTACCATTATCTGAGTTTCAGTTGTATGTTGGGAATGATTTTCCTGACCTCACAGGGAAAGCAGTGAAAATGCCTAATTCTGTTTTATGCCCCCTATTCGCGCAAAACAGCTTTTTACCAGATCACTTATATAAAATGAAAATTGGGGAATGGGATAGAAGTTGAGACAGACATGAGAATAAAATTATCATTAATTGAACTAAACATTGATTGATACTCTAATTTCTAAAAAGCAGCAAGATAGTCGACATTAAAGTTTATTGATTGTTATTAGAAACATTACGTTGATAACTTATAATTTTTCAATGGGCATATTTTGAAGCTACTTACGCAAATTACCTTAACTGGTAATTTTAAATTTCTCAGCTTGATAAATCTCGTTGCTTACTACAAACAAAACGTTTATTATATTACAGCAAACTTTCATTTATATTTAGTATTTAAAAATATACAGGGTCTATTTAGTTTATAATGTCAATGGGTCCGCAATATTGATTTTAATTACTAAGGTATGCTTGAGTTTAAAAGTTTGAGAACCGCTGAATCTATAAAATTAGCAAATTTAGTTATTTGTTAATTTTAAATTTCTAATCTTAATAAATGTTGGTCCTTCCTACAAACTAAATGTTTATTTCACTACATCTGACATTCATTTATATTTATTATTTTAAAGATTTATATATATATATATATATATGGTATATTTTAGTTTATATTGTCAATGAACCTGCGATGTTTTTTAATTACTGAGGAATCCTTCAGTTTAAATGTTCGGAAAACACTGATCAACACAATTAGAAAAGACATCCGGAGTTTTGATGCTTTCTTATTACTTTCCTTATATACGTAATGTATAAGGAAAGTATTGTGACGGGATCAAAAATTCGAATTCGAGTTTTCGAAGGGAGAGCACGTTTCAAGCATCCCTGATCACGAATCGAACATTCTGAAGTGATGTCTGTGCGTGTGTGTGTGTCAGTGAGACTGTGGAGACAATATCTCAAGAACGAATGGAGCGATTCGAATGAAATTTGGTACAAAAATCACAATCCGTGAATGCTGAAAGCCTATTGTTTTAAAACACAATCGAATGTTCAAAACCCTACAAAATTTTCGAGTGAAAGTTTGAAAAAATCACCAAAAAATCAAAACCTTTAATAAAGTTACGCAGATAGACATTTGTTATGTAATTTTTCCTTAGAAAACGATTGACATAAACTTTAGAAAGCTAGCATGAAACATTCTCGAGATATTGTACATTTTTCAAATAAATTTATTAAAAAATTTATTTAAAATTTATTAAATTTATTAAAATAAATTTATTATTACAATAAATTACAAAAATATATTAACTGTTAAAAAACATGTTCAGTTTTCATATGTAATGGCATGCGATAAATTTGGTGACATCATTCTCGTGGATCTAACTCGTTCCATTCACGAGAAAAGATATTTTGAGTAATACTTTTGTATTTTAACGCCAATAGTCATTTATCTGCTGTAAGAATAACTTATTTCTCCGTCCGTAAAGCTTGCCGAGATTTTGGCGACGAATTTGGCGGAATCTCGCCAACTTGGCGACATTTTTAAATGTTGCCAAAATAACTAAAATTTCGCCAAATGGATTAAAATGACTCTAAATCAATGAAAATGACGACTAATTGAAGAAAATTCAATATCTTGGAAGGAATATATGAATAACAATTTTTAAAACTGTAAAAGTAGTAAATTCATTCCATTATATAAGGAAAGTCATGTGCTGCCCACATCAGATTTTTTTATTTTTATATTTTAAAGAAACTCATTTCTGTTTTATTTATCTTTCATATCTTTTTCCTAATACCGCACCAAAAACGTGACGTTAAATCGATTAATTTGAGATAGCCTGCTACAAGATACTCAATACAAATCGTGTTTTCTTTTTTTTCTTTTCAGAAATTTTTCTTTTAGTCTTTTGAAATTTCATTTTTCAGGGTGAAACCTTGCAACGAGAACTCCATCTATTTAATACTACTTCCTCGGCTAAATTGCTTGGAAGTGTTGAAAGAGAAAATATAAACTTCGGCTATATAATGCACTTTTCTTATACTTTTAAACGGTGCTGTACAAAATCTATATTTTGTCTTTAAATTGTCTTATTGTAAGACTATTAACTTAACATGAAACTCTGCAAAAGATTAATTTAAATCACAGCAGTCTAAAATTTTCGAACTACAGGCCATAAACGATTTTAAACATTTTGCAAGCCAAATATTTTTTAAATAATGCCTACAACTTAATAGTAATTCAATGGAATAAATAATAATTAAGTGGAATATAAAAAATAAGAATAATTTCATTAAAATTTAAAAACGTTTGATTTTATCTGCATATGACCTTACCTATAGACTTATATGCATTTTTATGACTTATTTTTTGTAAATATAGTTATTTTAGTTTCATCACTCAAATTAACACAAAACATGTATACTTATTTTAAATTTATAAAATTATGTTCCTTTTTTTGGTGACTTATCACATATCGAAACGTAGCCAGATCACGAAATCACTTCTAAAATAATAAAATATCTCGAAAAAGGTCTGTCCTTAAGTAATGCGATTAGTTTTATTAATTTTGCCATCAAAAGTTACATATATAACATACATTTATTCAATACTAGCAGCATACCCATTCTTCTTACGGAATGTACATAATAAAGAAACTTTAAATTCACAATCATGTGCTAATTTCTATAGTATTCTAAATGACAATTTTATTCAAAACTTTCTAATAAAATATTTAAATTAATGCTCCTAAAATGTTTAAGAAGCTCTACGCTCGATGTACAAAATTATCTTTATAGGCATGTTTGATCAATAAAACATCCTAGTCCCGTTTGTAAACAACTTTCTAAAATAAGGGGAATTGAATCAGTATAAGGTAAATAAAAGCACTGAATGGAACCTGTAATACTTATATTCCCGTAGATAAAAAATATACCTTTGTATTAGCAGAAGAATACTCGTACTACATTATGAGTTTCAAAAATTTTGCCAAAATAAAGCAAATGATGGAATATATTGAAAATATCAATAATCCCCGTAATCTTTAAACCTGGAAGGCATAATTGATTTCAATATATGCAAAAATGGAAGCGCTAAAATTATATGGGAAAATATGCCCGTACTACTTATGTTGTCGTAGTAGTAAAATATTATAAGTACTACAATATAGAAGTTTCAGCAATTTTAGCCCAAAATAACACAGATGACGTAATAAATTGAAAATATAAATAATCCTCGTAATTTTTAAAGCTGAAGGATAATTGATATAATTCAGTTCTGACCGTAAATGATATAATTCAGTTCTGACCGCAATTGGTATAATTCCGTTACAAATGCACTTTCGATAAAATTTATGTTATTTACATTTATTTATTATTTACATCGAAACTGATTTAATAAAAATAGTCTGCTCCATAAACACATTTGATTTAAATCCGTTACTAAGCGACATGATATAATTTTCTTCAAATAAATTTGCGGAAAGGAATATCGTTAGTATAATACAAAGTCTATAGAAAAGGATCAACTATGCGTTTTAATTAATATCTAGAAAATCCTTGGTCCTAGTAACTCTAAACACGGACAAAATTTTAAATAGGTCTATTTTAAGACTACCTACAAAATTTCATGAAATTCTGTGATATCGATCAATTTTCGTTCCGTCGTTAAAGATTTTAATTTTTATTTACTAAGCATATTTGGAATATTTTGTAATAAAGTATATTTGGTTTTTATTTCAGAATTTGTCGAATTTTTTCTGGCCATTTAGAGAAATACACTGGGTGTCATTGAAAACAATGAACCAGGCAAAAATCTCGAAAACTGTTATGGTTACATTATATTGTTATGCAGAGTTACATAGAAGCATGTAGGTGCACGCAGTTTCATTTCAATACACGATTAGATAAGTTTATGGGGGCTGACTCCATTTTTATAGGGGTACGGGGCTATTTAGAGATAGGGGAAAATATTTAATTACAAAATTTAGAGTAATGCAGAATTAGTACAATTCAATTTTCATCCCCCCCGAAACAATTAAAAGGAGCCTTGAAAACAAAAGTATGCTATCTAACCTCTCCTTCCAAATATCAAATATTCAGAAACTGCCGCAGAATAAAATTAACTTTATTATACACATCATGCAAAATATCACCTTCGTCAACGATGCATGCTTGTAACAATGCAAGTGTAACAAAATGTGCTTTTCAATACTTCCATGTTTACACTGTTACATGTAAATTAATAAAATTGTATCTCTGAAAATTGTTATTAAGGCATCTATGATGGACTCCTATATGATGGACAAAAATACGTACTAATTCTGAAACGTGATGCATTCTTGCACACGTATATGCTCATGTTTTCCAATATCTTTACGTTTAAATTGTTACAAGCATATTAAAGTTGTCCTTTTTAAAATCGTTATTTGGATAATTACTTTGTAGAGGTCGCTGTGGGACAAATTTGCTTAGTCATAGTTTTGCAATACTTTATAACTCAGTAATTGACTCCCCCCTCCTCTAACAGAAAGCGAGATAGCCTCCGCCCCCCTTTAAAAAGGAGACCTGCCCTCCCCCCCCGTCCCAAAAGTTGTCTACTCGTGTAACGTCATAATGTTTCCTATACACCTGCATCAAAAATATACCATATCCCTAATACATTTCCAGTTATTTTTCTGGTCCGTGACTTTCTTTGACACCCTATCTATATCGGTTCTAGTTTTCTAAATTGCATCTACAGGGTAGCCATAATTAAAGAGAGGTAAACACCTCTCCCGATAGTGAGAAAACTGTTGGGCCAAACTCAACCAAATTTTCAATAAATACTATTTAGACCATTGGGTTGTAATTAAGAAAAAATAGTTCGGATTTTTGCCACCGCGGGCTAAAGTGGCGCTGTAAGGTCCATTTTTGGAGTAAAATAGGCATAGGAAGTACAGAAAGTTCCGTCGATGCTGAGAGGTATCGGACAATGCTGCTGAACTTTGTTATTCCGCAACTTCAACAGTGTGGATGTCTTGAATTTACCATATGTATGCAGGATGGAGCACGCCGTCATATTGGATTGCGCGTACAGGAAGTCCTACTACAGCATTTTACCAACAACCGAATAATTAGTCGAGCTTTTCCTATGAAGTGGCTAGCCTGTTCGCCTGATCTGACTGACCTCTTGTGACTTTTGGTTGTGGGGTCATGTAAAGCGCTTGGTATACCAAGGGTATGTGGATAATTGAGCCACTTTGAACGACCGAATAACATTGCACGTCAAGCAAATCAATGGAGATCTGCTGCATTCTGCAGTAGAGAATGCTATTCAGAGACTGCACTTTTTGGAACATATATAAGGACAATATATTGAGTCACACATTTAAAATGAGCAAAAATCGATAAAAAAAGGTTTTTTTTTTTATTATATAACATTATTCTACACATTTAACTGCACCAGGTGCAAAAAACCGCTAGTATCTATGATGATTTTTGAGGAAGTTATAAGCATTTAAAGTTTGTAAACAAACAAATCATGGACCTTTAAATTTCACACATAAGGTAAACAAACATCTGTCAGCGTTTATGAATCGATATTTTAATTTTAAAAATTAATATCTTCGTAAATTATTATTTTTGTAAATTGGCAACAGTGAGCTTTAACTGTAACCACTTCCTGGTTTGTTTACTATGGATTGCCGAAAGTTTTGAAGTGATAGATTTTTATAATATATTTCCTTACTTCTTGACACTATTTTCTTCATTTTTTGCTTCAAAAATAGCTCTTTTTTAGATCTGAAAGTGCTACAGCGTACTTTTATGTCATAGTTTTTACAACATATATTTGTGTCAATTTTAAAAATGCATTCTATAAGTAGGCGTTTTCGTAAGCCGAAATCTCGACCGTCAAAGAAATCGCTTGCAAACAGCAACAAAATTCGTAAGCGGTGGTCATCTGTAAATAGTGTGGATAATTCTACAAATAATTCGTCATGTGTGAATGGATCTTCAAATAATTCCTCATTTGTAAATAGTGTGGATGAATCTTCAAATATTTCCCTGTCCACTATTTCTTCTGAAAGTGCAACATCTACTACATATTTATATAATAAAATTGGAAGTGCTAGTGAAAACAAACTAAATGCATATTTTCCATCCGCATCTAACTGTGATTCAGAAAATTTGAATGAAAACACATATGTTTTTATGAATAATAATATGTGGTCAGATTTATTGTGCAATGTGAAGTGCAATGAATGTGATAGTAATTCTCTGGATGTAATATCAAAAGGGGCATTTGGGTACTCTTCAAAAATAGAGTTAATTTGTAAAAGTTGCGGAAAAGTATTCAGCACAGTATTTTCGAGTCCTCGAGTAAGCCAAACGAAGTGCTTTGATGCAAATAAAAAACTAGTTGAAGCATTTCTGAAAATTGGTAAAGGACATGCAGCTTTAGAAGTGTTTTCTATGGCTATTGGAATTCATGCCATGGATAAAAAAACATTTTCAAGATGCTTGCATAGCTTGTATGAGGAAAGAAAAAGCTTCAAAGATGATGTTCTTCGAATTGCTCGAAGTATAGTGCGGAAGAAATATGAGGATTTGGATGAAAGTTTTACTAATGAAGAAATTATAGACATCACTGTTTCATATGATGGAACATGGCAGAAACGCGGTCATACATCTCTATATGGAATTGGATTTGTTATAGATATTCTGACTGGATTAGTTATCGATTTTGAAATCTTATCTAAATACTGTCCAGAATGTGTCACTGCGACGCGAGATCTTGGTGCAGCTAGTGCTGAATTCAGCATTTGGTATGAAGGCCATAAACCTGAATGCTCACAGAATCATGCCGGATCTTCTAATTCGATGGAAATGACAGCTGCTGCATCTATATGGAATCGATCTGTAAGTACTTGTGGAATGAGGTATGTAGGATTGCTATCTGATGGTGATGCGAAAACTTATCAACATCTGTCAGAATTAAATGTATATGGCAGTGATATTAGAATTATAAAAGAGGAATGCATAAATCACGTGGCCAAACGCCTAGGAGCAGGACTCCGTAATAAAGTCAAGGAGTGGCGTAGCAAAGGTGTTACTATTGGTGGACGTAAAGACGGTAGTTTGAAAGAGGAAACAATTATAAAACTAACAAACTTTTATAGGAAAGCGATTAAAGACAACGTGCCTCGCATAGAAGATATGAAAACAGCAATTTATGCTACCATATTACACTGTTCTTCAACCAACAAATCTCCAAAGCACAACAAATGCCCCGCAGGTGTCTCATCATGGTGTTTTTATCAACGGGCTCTTGCTAATAAGGAACCACCAAAATCTCATGCGACAATGAAGACAAAGCTGTCTGAAGATGTTATTGCAAAAATTATGCCAATTTACCAAAGACTGGCTAGCAATGAATTGTTAACCAGGTGTATTTCTGGCAAAACCCAGAACGCTAATGAGAGCTTACACAGCTCAATTTGGAAAAACTGTCCGAAAGAAACATTCGTTTCTAAAAAGAGGTTGGAAATGTCTGTGATTTCCACAGTTTCGGAATATAACTTTGGATGTGTAAATAGTTTAGGTATGGAGGAAAAGGTGAACGCATTTTCTTTATCTATTGCACAGCAACGTGATAAACGCCGCATCAATCAAAGTTTAACTAGAAACACTACTGAATGGAAAGAAAACAGAATAGTTAAAAAATATTGTAAGTCGCAGAAAAATGCTAAAAATGTAAGAAAAGAAAGCAAAACATATGGTGCTGGTGAATTTGATTAGTTGTAATTAAAGGTATGTTTAAATTTTCTCGATTAATGATTCATACTACTATATAGCCTCGATTACTAGTTCATACTTATTTTTCTTAATTGCCAACGGCCCTACCTTGCTGAAAACACCGGTTCTCGTTAGATCACCGAAGTTAAGCAGCATCGGACGCAGTTAGTACTTGGGTGGTGACCACCTGGAAACACCGCATGCTGTTGGCACATTTCGGGTGCAGTAGCCCGGTGGTTTGCGTGCTGGATTTGCATGCTGCCACAACTGCTGCCGAAAGCCGACGCGGTGGTCGAACGGTCAAAGGCAAGCGTTTCCTCGTACTCGTTCGACCGCCAGGTTGTGGGTTCAAGTCTCACTTTAGGCATAGATGTTTGTGTTGTTGGGCGCAATGTGTTTCCACCCCCACTGGTGCACTGGGGCAACGTCATATGATGGCTAAGAGGTTCACGCATTGCATATCGCACGTAGCAAGATCACTTTCTCCATGCAAGCTAGGATCCGTACATGAGAAGGGGTTCGACCTAAAGGTCGAAATCTGCGGAATGAATGTACCAGTGGTCCGTATGTACCACAGGGATGTATCTACAGTGGTCGGCGGTGGTCGGGGTTTCCATCACTCAGAATTTCCGACCACCACTCATCCAAAAAAATATACATATTACAATTACATTTAAAAAAAGTTATATTCAATTTTATCAAATGTTTTTCTTTAATATAAAAGTATAGAATACTAATACTGTTTGTGTGTGCGAATTAACGCAAAGCTCGTTTCGAAATTTTATATTCGCAATAATAATTGTTCTGGAAAATCAACCACCACTCACATTTCTCTAGATACATCCCTGGTACCAGTAGTCCATGTAGGGGCAGGGGTTCGACCTAAATGTCAAAATCTGTGGAGCGAATATATTAGTGGTCTGTAAGTACCAGTGGTCCATGTAGGGGGCAGGGGTTCGACCTAAAGGTCGAAATGTGTCTAACGAATGTACCAGTGGTCCATGTAGGGGCAGGGGTTCGACCTAAAGGTTGAAATCTGTGGAACGAATGTACGGAACGCTTGGGATACACAGCAATTGGAATGCTTGGCGACTACTTGGCGAGTGAGCTGAAAGTGCTGTGGGTTGGTCTCCGGATTAGCCAAATTTTTATATACTTATATTGCATTAACCATCATTTATCCACTATCTACATAGTATTTCTGTCTTATTTACTTTAAATACATTTTTCTCGAAATAAAATTTTCAAAGGTTTTACATTTTTAAAATTGGGATCGTGACCTATCGGGACTGCGGTTTATCGTTCCACGACATTGCTGCTCATATTGGTCGGGATCCCATGACTGTCAGGCAAATATGGAATCGATTGGTCCAAAAAGGCCATACTGAATGCCATGCAGGATCTCTGCGGCCTGGACCACTAACAACCGAGAGGACAGACATGTTGTCCTCTTGGCTTTGCGGGATCGTACAGCCATGTCGTACCCTGAGTCAGGAACTGGGCTCGTTTGCAAGACGACAAGTGTCTGCACGGATAGTGCGATGACGTCTGCAGCACCATGGACTGTCAGCACGGCAACCATTGTTGCAGCTTTCATTGATGCTGCAGCAGAGATAGGCACGCCTACAGTGGTATGACGAACAACGACACTGGATACAGGAGTGGCACCACGTCGTCTTTTCACATGAATCTCGGTTCTGCATACAGCATCATGATGGACGTATCCGTGTGTGGCAGCACCGAGGACAACAAACATTGCCAGCTTGCATTCGTCATTGTCATATGTGCCCAGCGCTTGGCTGGATGGTATGGGGTGCCATTGGGTATACATCCCAGTCACCTCTTGTTCGCATAGTCGGTAATGTGGACAGCCGTCATTGCATTCCTGACGTGTTAAGGCCCGTGGCTGTTCCCTAACTTCAAGGCCTGCGTGACACCATCTTTCAACAAGATAATGCACTACCGCATGTTGCCCGTGCTTTCCTGACCTTCCTAGATAGAGAAGGTGTTCTTCCCTGGCCAGCACGCTCTTCAGATCTGTCACCCATTGAGAACATCTGGACATGGGTTTCCGAGAGACTGACACGCCACCACTCACCCGCCTCTATGATTGATGAACTCTGGCATAGAGTTGAAGCCGCATGGAATGATGTACCCATAACTGTCATCCAAGCTCAATTTAACTCGATGCCCAGCCAGATTACAGCCTGCTGTTGCTGCCAGAGGTGGCAACTCTGTGTACTGAATTCTGCATGCTGTGTATGCCAAACCACCTGCAAATTTAATCATGTCTTCCTCCCATTATACCGTATATGTACAATAAATAAGATTCAGCTATTTGTTTTCCTTGGTGTAGCAAATTTAATGACCAGCAGTGTATTATATCTCCTCGATTACTAGTTTAATACGTATTTTTCTTAGCGAAAATTTATACTTATTTTTCTTAGATTGTGATAATTTATTTATTTTTTACTATAATATTAGTTTATTATTCTAAAAGTTACATTACATAGTATATATATATACTTACATTGCATTAACCATCATTTATCCACTATCTACATAGTATTTCTGTCTTATTTACTTTAAATGCATTTTTCTCGAAACGAACTTTTCAACGGTTTTACATTTTTAAAATGCTCCATGCGTCTTAATTTTTGTTTGAAATGCATAAAATTTGGCAAGAAGACACCTTTCATACTTCTTAATGAAACTGGGTATGCATTTTACAATTGGACTTTATTAAGGTAATTAAAAGTGAATAAGAACCGAATGAAATGTGAAATTTTGATAAAAATTAAGTTTTAACGCAGAAAAATATTTTTAAAAAATTAACTTTCCAACCGATTTAAAAATACATACCCAAATTTGTTCATAATATGTTTTTAAGTGATCATAAAGTAAAATTAATCAAAAATGTGAATAAATGGAACGCAAGGAACATTTTTAAATTTTTGTTAAAAAAAATTAAATTTAAAAAAAAAAATACAAAATTGAAAAAAATTTCATGGTATTATATATAGTAATGTTAAGAGGAATATTTATACAAATTTTCATGTTTCTAAGTCAATAAATAAATAAAAAAAATTTCAACGTCCACCGTCCCCTTAAAGTTGTCCTTTTTAAAATCGTTATTTGGATAATTACTTTGTAGAGGTCGCTGTGGGACAAATTTGCTTAGTCATAGTTTTGCAATACTTTATAACTCAGTAATTGACTCCCCCCTCCTCTAACAGAAAGCGAGATAGCCTCCGCCCCCCTTTAAAAAGGAGACCTGCCCTCCCCCCCCGTCCCAAAAGTTGTCTACTCGTGTAACGTCATAATGTTTCCTATACACCTGCATCAAAAATATACCATATCCCTAATACATTTCCAGTTATTTTTCTGGTCCGTGACTTTCTTTGACACCCTATCTATATCGGTTCTAGTTTTCTAAATTGCATCTACAGGGTAGCCATAATTAAAGAGAGGTAAACACCTCTCCCGATAGTGAGAAAACTGTTGGGCCAAACTCAACCAAATTTTCAATAAATACTATTTAGACCATTGGGTTGTAATTAAGAAAAAATAGTTCGGATTTTTGCCACCGCGGGCTAAAGTGGCGCTGTAAGGTCCATTTTTGGAGTAAAATAGGCATAGGAAGTACAGAAAGTTCCGTCGATGCTGAGAGGTATCGGACAATGCTGCTGAACTTTGTTATTCCGCAACTTCAACAGTGTGGATGTCTTGAATTTACCATATGTATGCAGGATGGAGCACGCCGTCATATTGGATTGCGCGTACAGGAAGTCCTACTACAGCATTTTACCAACAACCGAATAATTAGTCGAGCTTTTCCTATGAAGTGGCTAGCCTGTTCGCCTGATCTGACTGACCTCTTGTGACTTTTGGTTGTGGGGTCATGTAAAGCGCTTGGTATACCAAGGGTATGTGGATAATTGAGCCACTTTGAACGACCGAATAACATTGCACGTCAAGCAAATCAATGGAGATCTGCTGCATTCTGCAGTAGAGAATGCTATTCAGAGACTGCACTTTTTGGAACATATATAAGGACAATATATTGAGTCACACATGTAAATGATGCTAATATAAAAATTAATGTCATACGCATGTAAATGTAAGATGCAAATGTAAATATAAAATGCACTAATTAGTATTAACTGTAAAGTGATGTCCATTTCAAAATGCATGTAAAATGCTTACTTTCTGTAATTCCTATGCCTAATTTACTCCAAAACTGGACCTACTTTGGCCCACTTTGACCCATGGTGGTAAAAATTTGAACTATTTTTTTAAAAATCAAAACCCTATGGTTTAAATAGTATTTACTGAAAATTTGATTGAGTTTGGCCCAACAGTTTTCTCACAATCGGGCTCTAAACACCTCTACTTGAATTATGGCCACCCTGTATATATAATCAGCATTACACTAGTAATGCTAAAGTAACGCATCGAGGGGTAATGCACGAGTGACACCTATCACATATCATAACATTTCTTGGTTAGTTTTTGAGATAGAGTGGATGCAGGCAGATAGACACACATACACATATACTTACAAAACCATAACGCCCTTTTGCTGTCTAACACTTTATCCTATCCTATCTTTCCATCTGATTACATACAATTTAACTAATTGTTTATCTTTGAACGTCTAGAAAATTAACTGACAGTGTGACTCAAATCGACTTATACCAAAAAAAATTTTTTTTCAAATTTTACAAGAAAAAACTTGAAAAATCGGTGTCGTGAGTCCAAATTATTTCAACTATAGCGTGCTACCCTTTATTTTATATGGCGTGAAAAATACTTTCGATTGATATCATACTTAACAATGCACCCTCCTGGAGGGGTTAACTTCCCCCTCCCCCCGAGATGGGCTAATGACGTTACGAACAACAAAAATGTATCTCGACTATCTTTCATAACAATGAATGGCACTATTAAATCCCGTGATCTTTGAGCCATAAATAATCTCTTTTGTGTATGATTATGCTAAAATGTTCTCCTATTCTGCCAGTTTAAATAAATATATAAAATTTCACTCGTTTGCACTCGAATTTCAAAATATTCTTTCTAGTTCTAGATTTTTAGACAACAAAGCCGTATATAACGTTTCGCGAAAATCCATTAATGCTATGGTGTACACAAAAAATCGACTACAGACATCAGGCAGACAGATAGACGGACGGACATGACTCCTAAAATAGTCAAAAAGTGTTCAGGAGGTCTTCATATATTGGCATCAATATCTCAAAATCGAACATTTTCGTGAAAACAATACTTTCTCATTACTACGTATTAGAAAGTAATAATATGCGTAGACACATAAACTTTGAATTTATAACTTGCCTGAAGATTCTTTGAAAGAAACAAATGGGGAGCTTATGTGACATAATGGGCTTTGAAAACGTTCGGAAAACCATATTATTTTTATTATTATTTTATTTTCATGGAAATTTATTGATTCATGCTTCTCGTTCCAGACTGCGGGACTATTGATTTTGATTTTGGGGTTGTGTTGATCCAATTCAGCCTGAATGAGAGATGATCAAAGAACCTCCTTTCACATCGAGTATCATTGAAAACCTCCTTCTGATTATTGTTACATCCGTACCTGTTTTCAGTAAGTACTCCTTTTATTCCAGTTTCGTTCAAAACAATATCTTTCTAAATGGGCGGAATAAACAAAGTAAATTTCCAAAGAAATAAACTAAGAAACAATCTAAACACTAAATCACACACGGAACTCCGGAATCGTCTGCTATTTATACTTTTTGCCTGTCAATGACCGGGAACCTAACACTTTTAAAATTAGCGGGAATGTGGCTCAACTTGACTTTTTCATCCCCAGATATTATTTCCTTATCAAATTTTAAAAGAAAATTTTTGAAAACTCAGTATCTTGGGCCTAAATGATTACAAATATAACGTGTTACACTTCACTTTATATGGGTTGAAAATATCTTTCAATTGATACCATACTTGTCTATGTACCCCCGGGGGGGGGGGGGGTAACTCGTCCCCCAATTGGAACTAATGACGTCACGAAAAAAACATTCAAAACAATGATTGAAACTATTAAGTCTCCTGATCATTAAACCATAAATAAACCATTTTGTGCTTGATTATGTCCATTTTTGCCCTATGCTGCCATGTTAAAAAAATTATATGTGTGCAAAAATTCAGCTATCCAAGTCACTGAGGAGGCTTTTGAAAGATCTGAAAAGTATTTACGCAGATCTTCTCTTTTCCAGTTCCCCCTAGGGAAAACCAAAAACCTGGCACGTTAGTTTAGGCCCTGTGGCCTATACTGTAAATGTGCAAAGATCCAAATTACTAAATCGTCGTTAGGTTTCTAGGGGTACTAAAAAGACACTAATACGTTAGACAATTATTATATAGATTGATAACAGAACCTACCGATGAGAGATGGACTCTTCCAAAACATGGACTGTGATACTGTAATCACATATCTTTATACGTAACCCTGGAAAAAGGAAATGGTAAATATATTGAAATGTATACTATGTTTTGGTGATTTATGTTTATAGCTAGGCCTTTGCACAGACGGAATTGGGATTTTTTGGCGCCGTTGGGTTGTATGCGCACTGACATGGATTGTAAATATTCAGAGATTTAATTGCAGCAAAATGTCAAAGTTGAGCTACAAATCTTTGAAAATTTATAGCCCTGTCAGGTGTGGCGCGAGTCGGTGTTCGGTCTTTTGGACCACCCTTGTTTTGTATGCCCTCTGGTTCTTGTATTTTAGTGGAACGCATATAAAATAAGCGTCGCTTCTGAAACCAATGGTGAAGCATTTTGGACCTCCTCTTTTTTTATAGCGTTTGGGAACAGCGAATGAGAGTTGGGGGGATTTCCTCCCTGTTTTTGTCGTTCCCCTCGTTTGTAAAATTCTGGAAGTTTTAGAAATGTAAAAAATAGTTAGTTGCTTTTCTGAGCTCGAGTAGAGAGCACTCCAAGTGCGGGGCACTTGTATTTCGGTGTAGCCCGACCCGGCATGTATTTTTGATGCATCTCTGAGCCGGCATCCGCGATTCCTATCTCGGGCGGCAATGCCTTGCCGAGGAACCGACGTGGTGGGTCCGGTATAGAAGGCGACTCGTAGCCAAATCGAGCCGAGCCTAACTCAGAGCGAGGGCGCATTTTCTTCGGGCAGTTCGACCAGAAAATGGAAGAAGGTCGTCATGTGTTAATTGGTTGCAGTACGCACAGCTCTACCACCAAAACGGCGCAGTATAGGACCTTTGCTCCTTTAGCTGCATTGGGCGGCCTTGATGACAGGCATTTGAATTAGGGTATTCAGATCGTTGATATCGCTGCAAAATATTTTAAAATCATGACAACGGATGTTTTAAAAGGTTTACATTCAAAGGTATACAATCAAAATAAATAAATAAATAAAAAAAAAAAAAATTGGAAAGGAAATGTAAACAAGCTTTAAAAAATAAGAGCAGCTCCGCTTACAAAAAAAAAAAAAAAGCTGACGGCCGGCTGATCGAAAAAGCCAGTGCTTTACATACTCCAAAAAGGTCGGACGCTTTCGGTAAGAAAAACTGGTTCCGAGACAAAGTATGCAGGCGGAAATTCAAGGTCATTCTCTTCAACGCGGGGGAAGCTTAGCATATGTTCACAAATAGGCATGGAGCAAATACAGTAATACGAAGTGATGAACTCATAGTAAAAATGAATAAATATGTACAAGATTAGAGAATCACAGAGGAATAACAATATACAGATTTTAATATAAATGTAAATGAATGACAATAAAAGATAAATTAAGAATAAAAATATAAATAAATAAATAAAACATATAGCTGCGTTAGAAGCATGATTCATGGTAGTGAACCAATACAGGTATTTAAAACGCGGGTCGTTCAATTTAAATACTAAACATTAAAATTATAAAATGTGTCCTAGGTAAATCTATAGATGTTATTCAAAAAAAAAATTGGGTTAACTCGTGAATACATCAAAATGCGCAAAAAATAAAACATAAAATAAAAATTCAAATCACAGTAAAATAGACGTAAATTTAGATTAAAAATAAGTAATAATAACATTTTGAAAGAGAGATCAGGGATTATTGTGACACAGTATCAGTGTAGGTGACGATTTGGATTTCCCGCCAATGTAGCACAATGGTCAGATGACAAAGAAAATGAATCTGACTTGTACAATTAGACAGCCAAATTTCATTTCCACATCAAATAACTCACGTGTGTGTAAATTATCAGAGATGACATTGCTAAAGAACATGCTAAAAACATGCTAAGATACTTACCTGCTCTTTGGTGCTTGGCAAGATGAAAAAATATGATGTGAATGGCGATGCGAATAGCCAGCCGCGCTTCTGCTCTGAATCGAGCTACGCAAGGCGCGAGTTCGGATTTCCGGTCTTCGAGAGAATTCGGAGAAGGGTTTTGGGGGGTTGCCTGGCAACGAGCAGATGTTTACTCGTAAACAGAGAAAACGCCTGGACTGACAGTTGTTTTGTTGTGGTCGTATAGCGTTGTAAATTGAAATGTGTAGAGTATAAAATTGTGAAATTATGCAAATGTTAAATCAAACGGTACTGATTGTATGTAAAGGTATATGATTTCGAACTGTAATCAAAAAAAAAAATGTGAACTGTTGAAGAAAAGTGATGGAAAATCTGTAAACAAATAATGATGATCTAAAGTGTACTATATGATATTTTGTAAACCTAGCTTGACTTCTTTTCTGTTCAGGGGGGAGAAAATATGTGATACTGTAATCACATATCTTTATACGTAACCCTGGAAAAAGGAAATGGTAAATATATTGAAATGTATACTATGTTTTGGTGATTTATGTTTATAGCTAGGCCTTTGCACAGACGGAATTGGGATTTTTTGGCGCCGTTGGGTTGTATGCGCACTGACATGGATTGTAAATATTCAGAGATTTAATTGCAGCAAAATGTCAAAGTTGAGCTACAAATCTTTGAAAATTTATAGCCCTGTCAGGTGTGGCGCGAGTCGGTGTCCGGTCTTTTGGACCACCCTGGTTTTGTATGCCCTCTGGTTCTTGTATTTTAGTGGAACGTATATAAAATAAGCGTCGCTTCTGAAACCAATGGTGAAGCATTTTGGACCTCCTCTTTTTTTATAGCGTTTGGGAACAGCGAATGAGAGTTGGGGGGATTTCCTCCCTGTTTTTGTCGTTCCCCTCGTTTGTAAAATTCTGGAAGTTTTAGAAATGTAAAAAATAGTTAGTTGCTTTTCTGAGCTCGAGTAGAGAGCACTCCAAGTGCGGGGCACTTGTATTTCGGTGTAGCCCGACCCGGCATGTATTTTTGATGCATCTCTGAGCCGGCATCCGCGATTCCTATCTCGGGCGGCAATGCCTTGCCGAGGAACCGACGTGGTGGGTCCGGTATAGAAGGCGACTCGTAGCCAAATCGAGCCGAGCCTAACTCAGAGCGAGGGCGCATTTTCTTCGGGCAGTTCGACCAGAAAATGGAAGAAGGTCGTCATGTGTTAATTGGTTGCAGTACGCACAGCTCTACCACCAAAACGGCGCAGTATAGGACCTTTGCTCCTTTAGCTGCATTTAAGCCGTGGTTACGTAAATACTGTGTGCACGGAATATTGCGGAGCATCAATCCAGGGCTCCTAAGCAGCAGTCAATCTCTACAAATAAAGTATCTGATCTCCACTCTTTAGGCAAGGACCTGTACGCATGCTCACTCAAGAGCCGCTGGGTCTAAGCCGCATTAAGAGGAGGAGAAGGAAAGTGAGTAGTATGCCCATCGTCATTTGTTTTTGTTAGTTGCAGTGCAACACAGCTCTACCACTAAAACGGCGCGGTGTAGGACCTTGCTCCTTTAGCTGCATTAAGCCGTGGTAACTGTAACACTGCGTGTAAGGACTGTTTGCGGAGCCGCAATTCTGGGATCCTAAGCAGCAGACAAGCCTCTACGAAAACGTATATATTTGGCAAAGCCTGTACGCATGCTCACTCAAGAGCCGCTGGGACTGAGGCAGATATTAAGAGGAGGAGAAGGAAAGTGGACGGTGTGCCCATCTCAAAGAAAATACTTGGCAATAACTTATGACCGATGATATGCAACCTAGTGTTTCCCGGACTGGTAGTGTTTTCCACGAACCATCGGAATAAATGAACTAATAAACATTCAATTAATTGTGCCACCCTTTCCTACGTGCAGAGGTCAGCTACAGCACTCAGTGAGAGTCCTATGTATGAAGGTATGGAAATTATATATTGATTTAAAATGTATACATGAATGTTTAAGTAACTGATGTAATCAAATCGTGTGAGGGCAAGGTTATGCTAAATGGGTGTTTCTTTTGCAAAATTGAATAGATAGATATTGTGTTCTTAACAAAAGTAATTTAATTACAAATTTGGATTTTTATGAATATGCAAATTAATGCAAAATAACCTGTGCACCCCGAGGTCAAGTTAGGTAATTTGGGAACCCTTTTGTAATTGTGTATTTTGTATATTAATGTTTAAAATTAAGATTTCATGTGTTCTATAAATAAATGGTTAATTGGCCACAAAAATGGGAGTGATTATTTTGATTGAGCAAACGCAATGTACTTAGGTCCAATCGGACCCCACTATACTTTAACGCGCTTGAGCCTGGTGGAACTATTTGGTGAGTATCTTTAATGTATTTATGTGTTTAAGTTTTATTATATTTATGTGTAAAATTCACCTCACCACATGGACTTCCGCTCAAAGTGTAGATTTTAAATTCTGTGGACTTTGAATCTCGCAATGAGGGAATTACTCTAAAGGGAACACCTACCTACCACCGGCGAGTTCTATAACTGAACTTGGCTATTGCATCCTCGTGAAAGCTAAGCTAAATGTTCTAGACATTGGAACTAGCATAAATTGCGTAGTCATCAGAAATTTGAGGCATTGCCTAGACACTTAAATAGCTGAACGATAGTTAATTAAAACGACGAACAAAATACACTACTGCAGATTTAAACAGTAAGGGACAATATCAAATAATGTAACACTCGTAACAAAAGCATTGTAACAAACTCACGACAAATCAACCAAGCTCTACCCTACTCTTACGGTCTCCCGGGCCATATATAAGGAAAGGGTTTGAAGTGTTCCAACCCTTTCTATTACCAATAATAAAGTATTTTTACAAAATGATGGTAAAAAATATGTAAAAGTTTTAGGTTACTGGCGAAGGTACTCTACTTTGTGTTACAAGTATTTATATTTCAGTATATATATTAATGAATGATTAACAATTAGACACCGTTGCTACATTGACAGGTCTTTACCTGGCTTTCAACTGCTTTCGTAAAAAATATTTTCTCAACTGCTACATCTTTTCTTCCTATTTTGGAAAGCATATTTTTCTTGAATTCAGCTTTGGGGAGATATGTCTTCATTCAAGACTCCTGGGTACTGATTGGTGATGCTAGACTCCTCCTCAATGCATGTGGTTTGTAGGTCTGCCCCGATTAGATGTAGAATTTCCTCCCCCTTGCTGACGTTGCCTTTTCGGGTTGGCCAACATGGAAGTTTGAACTCCCCATAAGATTGCGCCTGAGTTCTATTTTATTCAATATTATTTACCACGAGTTTTCACTGCCATTTCTTTTATTCAGAAAAGGGAAATTTTCGAAACGTCTTCGTCTTATTTTGCATATTTTCACTCAAAATATTTCCTAAACTATAAAGGATAGATAGAAACAGTAAGTGATAAAAATTTTCAGTAGGAAATCCAGTATCTAAATCAATAATTTGTTTTTGCAAAGATTTTATAGTTTTCGCGGAATCGGTTTATCAATTTCAAGAATGAACATTTCCCGTTTTTAACACTTTACAACAAAGTTGAAAAGCGTTTATGACTTTGTTCATTCTGTCTGTCTGTCTGTCAGTTAGCACGATAACTGCCGTAAAAATAACTTAATGAAAATGAAATTTTAGTTTGTTGTTCAGACGGTCTGTAGGATCTATGGGAATATAAATGAATAATATCACCCAATTAGTTTTGCATTGAACCCGGGTTGACAAAATGAAATACATTGAGCCCTATGGGACCAAACTGAGGAATGTACCTATTACTGAGGAATGTATTGCATTTTAGAGATGTTTAAATAAAATTGCATTGGAGTTAGAAATCAATGTTATTCATAATCAATGCTTTAAAGCATGATTGACCTTTCTTGTTAAAATTTGCGTTACTTATGTCTCGAAAACTAAATGCACTAGATATATGAACTATAACAAGTAACTTGTAGCTTTTGAAAAGCCATGCAAGGATACATAAGTGGATGTTTGGTCAAAGTCATAGTTTTTGAAATATAATGGTTATAATTTCGATATTTTAATAGTTTGTACTATTTCGAAAATGCTGTTCTTATTTAGATATATCAATATTTTGAACTATTTTAAAACAGTGACTTTTAATTTCGTTAATTAAATATTTTGATTTCTTTTGAAAATGACTGAAGAATATAAACCACCCACAAATAAGGATTTTATTCACCGAAAACAATTTCGGCTTCATCGAACTGGAGCCACTGCCGATTATTTCTAATCTGATCAATATTGTATAATGCCTGAAAAGGATAATCTTACAGCCATCACCAAATGTTTTAAAATATCATCACCAATACAGCGCACTTAAAAAAATAAAAGTATTTAATTATAAATGTATTATACCTTGTAATTAAAAATAGAAGCCATCACAGCGTACCATGCACCCAAGAGACTTCTTATAGCGTTAAAGTAAATACATGAGTGTTTAATCCCACTTCAGAAATTCTCTAGAAATTAATAAATTCCTTAAATAGAAATCTCATTTCTTGGAAATATAATATAAATTAGTTTCTGCATCACAACATATTTTATTTTCGCTTTAATGTTCACCTCTAAGATTTTTAATTAAAAAAACTTTGTATCTCAATATCGCTTCTGAAAATACTTTGCGATGAAGAAAATAAACTAGGTGGGATATCTATTTTTAATGCGTACATATTTTTTAGAGTTTTAAATACCGAGTATACTATGATTTAACACTACGCTTGTGTAATGAGGTAGACTGTGTTCAATGCTTTTAAAAAAATCCTATTCTGGTCGTAATTTTACGGAATTATGTGAGACACCTGAGAGAGGAAAACCTCATTTATTTTTCTTTATAAGGTGTGTTATAAATATGGTAAGCAAGTTCGCAAAAATTGGAGATTCTTAACAAAAAAAAAAGAGTCTTGTTTTCAAGGCATGACTTTCCCTGCAGGCTACAGAAAAGCAAAAATTTAGGTACTGTTGGAAAACAACGATTGAAATTAGACATATATTATATATGATATTCTCTGCAAAGTAAAGTAATCACCTTTTAATTTTTGAAAATATAAAATTGTCAATATCACTATGTCAATGGCACTATGTAAAGTTGTCAATGTCCCAGAGGGGGGGCCGAACAGTGAATCTTTTAATTAGCCAGCCGTTGATCTGACCATTGAGCTACTGAGACAAAGTTCCAACGTCTTTTCTTCGAAGTTTACACTATAACCCCCCCCCCCCACACACACACACACACACATACACGGTCCTCCGTCTGAAGTCAAATCGACATGCAACTGCTAATCTGAACGATCACCTTTTTTTCTCATTTTCTTATACAGAGTAGAAGCCTGTGTGGTCTTAAAGTTGAAACTGGCATCATAATTCGTAATGTCTATTGGAAATTCATAACTGGGTGTTTTTAGACCCCCAATCATCATTGCATCTAACCTCTAAGGTTTTAGATGTTTGAGCGCCATTGTAAAGGCTGCACTGTCTCATCGGGTCATTGAGTCGCAGGTATTCGAAGTGTCCAGCGGGTGTTTCATCCATAGGATTCCAAATTCTCGTCAAAGTGGACTCTATAAATGTAACTAATAACATCCACATATCATCTGTTTTTGCGATTTTAGTTATTTTTACCATGGAATACCCAATGGCAACAATAAAAAATTAAATGTTTAACCGACTGCGCGGCATTGCCGATTTCGTTTGTCACCAAAGAAGTTAAATACATTGCTGCACATAGCAGTTTTTCTTGCTACTAATTGAATTGTCCAGCATGAAGAACGCTAGGAAATTCAAATTTGATTCACAGGTACCAGCGCAGAGTCCCCTTTGATGATAAAAGCTTGAAATTTCATCATAGTTCAATTGGAAGAACTTGAACTGGCCATTCAGAAGGTCGTGATCCATCAGAAACAGTATGTTCCTTTACAATGGCACCAGAACAAATTAATATTTCTGGTTAGTGTAACGAAGTCGGGTGTCTGAAAGTGACACTAGTGACACACTGATTTCAATTGCACAGGCTAATAACCACGCAAGAAGTTATATGGGAAGATAAAAATAACACCAGGACGCAAACCTTAAGTAAAAATATCAGAAGGGCAGTCAGATAGCCAAGTTACACGTCAATCTAACATTTGAGGGAGGAGGATACAGAATCCACTACGACGATATGAGTTTGCTGTACGGAGTTCTGAGGTTTGGTCCCCATTTGGTACAAAGTTCTTTACACTTGTATCTGTATTGGTATCATGATTTCAAGCTGCTAAAATATCCCTATATGCGGGAGCCTTATGCACATTGACCTCAATCTGTTTTTACTTTCCCTGCAATACATGGTAATGTATAGGGAATGTATTGGAATCATGTCGAAAATCACAACTCGAGTTTTCGACAGATCTAGACGTTTCGAGACCTCTAGAATAGGAAAAAACCATTTTTAGCGTGACGTCTGTGTGTGTGTGTGTGTGTGTCTGTGTGTCTGTCTGTGTGTCTGTCTGTCTGTGCAGATTTTGTATCCACTCTAACTAAAAAACTAATGGACCGAATTTCACAAAATTTGGTAGGTGAGTCATTTGTGAGCGAGTCTGGTGCTGATTAGTGTTGGGTACGATTTGGAATAAAAGAACCCGCTTTTTTTTTGCGAAATGGCCCGCAAAAGCTTGTATCCACTCTAACTGAAAAACTAATGGACCGAATTTCACAAAATTCGGTAGATGAGTCACTTGTGGGTTACCCTGGTGCTGATTAGATTTTGATATGATTCAGAAAAAAATGACCTGCCTTTTTTTGCAAAATGACCCGCAAAAATCGTCCAAATCTAAACTAAAGAACTGGGTATACTCAAATATATCCATTAAATGCTGATTTAATACGTAATTTTTAACGACGAAAAGAATAAGACCAACCCCATTACACTAGGACTAGCCGTTCTCGAGATATTTTAGTTTTTCGTACTTTCCCTACGCCACCTTTGAAAATAAGCCCGGTTACCGAATGAGAACGGGAATTGAATTAAAAGTGAAATAAATTTAATTAAAATAAAGAGAACGTTAATATAAGTCTGCAGGGAAAGTCATGTGCTGCTCACATCAGATTTTTAAATTTTGGTCCCACTATTGGGTATAAATACATTTATCGGCAATCGTAGTGATCCTTCAAATTGCTCAGGTTTTAAAAATCAAACAAGTAAAATAAGTTTCAATAAAGTAAAATTTTATTTCTGCTAGTCGACGATACTTGCTGTACACAATTGCCGAAATCGTTCAAAGGGCATAAGTATACAAATGCATATACAAGTTTTCTAATATACAATAAATGTATTGCTCAATGGTCGACGTCCGAAATGAAAAAGACTTAAGCGCCTGTCCATTTTCTAGCATTAACACTAGAACGACGGAAGCGGTCATTTTGACCGCATAACTACTTTGTGAAAAGATTCATTTAAAAAGCCAATCCCAACCCATTGTCCCACGTGTGTAAAATGCCAAGAACGGTGCATCAAGACCGCTTATTACAAACAATGTGTCAAAGAAACATCCTAAATGCACTAACTAGGATGTTTTGGTTTTGAATTAAAGGTATGTTGTATTTTTCCTATGGCGGTCCAATTGACCTCTGCCGGTCATTCAAGGCAGTTCAAAATATCGTCGTCCTAGTGTTAATACGTTCTTTGGCGACATAATTCATATAATCTAGACCATCTCCCTATGTGGCGTCACGTGATCACCCCATCATACTTCAGAGCTCCGATATGATATGTGAAAGATGTATGTAGCAAAATAATATTGGAGACAGATGGTGATAAAGACTCGGACATAAATGGAAAAAATTGTTAATTTGCATTCTGATCTATTTAAAACGTGTTTATCCATCAAAATCCGATAATCAAATACTTGGTTCCATCATAATAGTCCCCATTTGCATATAATACATACTGTAAAGAAAGTTACTTGGCATAAAAAATAATTGCGATGATATTAAATTTTTTATACGAAATTCATGCAAAATAAACAAGCAGTTCGTTTTTATCATCAATGCAAGTTGATATAGAAAAAATATAAAGATGAAGAGCTATTTTGCATAAAACTATCCATATAGTTTATGTTTGGTTTTAAAAATGCATGTTTCGTCAATATTTATGGATAAAAATAGTCATTACTAAACAGCGTAAAAATCAAGAATAGGACATATACTCGTTATTTTATCCACATATTTTTAAAAGCAGCTTAAACTAATTATGGCAATTTTTTTTAAATGTTTATATTTTGAAAAATAAATGTTCAGTAATGAAAAATACAAAGTTTCGTTTTAAATGACGTTACAGCAAAATTAAATTTTAATATATTTTAAAAGAATGTTAAAAACATGGTATTACTTTTGATCTATCTCATTTAATGAGAAAATGTGCATTGCAAAATAAATATTAATAATAATATTTTAGTGCAGTAATTTACTTTATTTCACCAACATATGTTATCTGTTATAATATATGCACTAAATAACAGTTTATATGTTTATCATTTATAACCATTCGTTAAAATGCAATGGCTAATAAACGGTTAGGGCGTTTTCCAGAGTTCGCGATAAGTGCTTATCTTGGGGATTACGGCGTCGTTCATATAGAAGGAAAAATCTCATCGATTTTAGTATTTAGTTACGTTAAGTAGATTATGAAGATGCCTCTGAGGTGCACTCCTCAGCAGTATAAAGAACGGAGCAAGTTTGAAATATATTGCATCTTACGCTTAAGAAAATAAGGGTAATCATGTCGACGTGTCAATTGTTATCTTCGTCGAAGCAATGTTGCTATAAGACTATGATGTGGGTGTAGAAGAACACATATAACCACCACAACAGATTCCGATGTTCTAGACCTAGAGTTTCAAGCGTTTGAGAAGATTATGAGATCATGACAGAATCGAAAGACACCAATGGCGTCCCCAGTCTTCATACAAAGGCACATACTTTATTTTACACATCATGTAGTATCAAGGCCCACTACTCGGCAGTCACTGGCAGAGGCAAGACTTCATATTCGGCGTCTTTTAAAACCACTAACTCACTGACTGCACAACACGACTACTATCCAACTTGAGGTCTACCATTAATTTCCCATCACATGCAACACTATTTGGAATAATGCTGTGCTTGGTAATCCCGGTGATGTCCAATTTTAGTCGTACCGTGTAGTGTTGGCAATAAATTCCGTTTCTCACTTGGCGCAGTTCAACCCCATATCCCTGTATGGAGGAAGCTTGGTTATGACAGCAATCCGACTGCAGTGGTCAAGCGGCACGTGCCTATAACGCTTGGAGTTAGTCTCAATGTCCACCTCCTATGACAGCCAACCTTCTCCAGTATCTTACTACTTGGTGTGTCGACAGCACTCCTGTGCGTTGACAAAATTTTGAAGTCACTTATATTGATTAATGCTGTCATTACTTTCCTTATATACATAATGTATAAGGAAAGTATTGTGACGGGGTCGAAAATTCGAAATCGAGTTTTCGACGGGAGAGCACGTTTCAATCATCCCTGATCACGAATCAAACATTTTTGAAGTGATGTCTGTGTGTGTGTGTGTGTGTGTGTATGTGTGTGTGTGAGTGAGTGAAAGTATGTGTGTGTGTGTGTGTGTGTGTGTATGTGTCAGTGAGACTGTGGAGACGATAACTGACGAACGAATGGACCGATTCGAACTAAATTTGGTACAAAAATCACAATCCGTAAACACTGGAAGCCTATGGTTTTTATACGTAATCGAATGTGAAGAACTCCCCTAAATTTTCGAAAAAAATTTTGAAAAAATCGAAACCACTAATAAAGTTACGCAAATAGACATTTCTTATGTAATTTTTCATTAGAAAACGATTGACATGAATTTTAGAACGCTAACATGAACCGTTCTCGAGATATTGCACATTTTTCAAAACAATTATTAAAAAGTCATATAAAATTTAAAAAAATATTTCCTATTGAGAAACATGTTCACTTTTCATATGTAATACCATGTGTTAAATTGGATGACATCACTCTCGTGGATCTACCTCGTTCCATTCATGAAAAAATATACTTTGAGTAATACTTTTGTATTTGAACGCCAATAGTCATTTATCTGCTGTAAGAACAACTTATTTCTCCATCCATAACGTATGGCAATATTTTGGCGCCGAATTTGGCGGTATACCGCCAACTGGGCGACATTTTAAAATATTGCCAAACTAACGAAAATCCCGCCAATTGGAGAGAAATGACACTAAATCAATGAAAATGACGACTAATTGTCGAAAATTCAATATCTTGGAAAGAATATTAGTATCTACTATAAGAAAAAACCTATTTTTTTTACTGAAAAGTAGTAAATTCATTACATTATATAAGGAAAGTCATGTGTTGCCCACATCAGATTTTTTTATTTTAAGGGGCTATCTGATAGGATGATAATAACAGATCACACACGGAGAGTATCCTTCCTATGAATGCCTTAATGGGCCCTCTCATGGTTAGTTAGGTCCTCAGACCTTTCGCCAATCGAGCATATTTCTGATATGTTAGGGAAACAGTTTCAGAAATCACATACTGTGAGTATACTATCCCAACAATTACGGAGCATCTGACAGAATCTTCCACGGAATAATTATAGACTGTTTTTTGGCTTCATGTCGCATCAGATATCTGCTTAGATTGACGCCAGAAGCGGATTTTTTACGCACTGAATATGACCGTTTTGATGCCATTGCTCTACAATAAAACGTCCTTTCACAATGAAAAAAATCTGATGTGGGCAACACAAGACTTTCCTTATATAATGTAATGAATTTACTACTTTTACAGTAAAAAAATAGGTTTTTCTTATAGTAGATACTTGTATTCTTTCCAAGATATTGAATTTTCGACAATTAGTCGTCATTTTCATTGATTTAGCGTCATTTTAATCCATTTGGCGAGATTTTCGTTAATTTGGCAACATTTCAAAAAGTCGCCAAGTTGGCGACATTCTGCCAAACTCGTCGCCAAAATCTCGCCGAGCTTTACTGACGGAGAAATAAGTTATTCTTATAACAGATAAATGACTATTGGCGTTCAAATACAAAAGTATTACTCGAAGTATCTTTTCTCATGAATGGAATGAGTTAGATCCACGAGACTGATGTCACCCATTTTATCGCATGGTATTACATATGAAAAGTGAACATGTTTCTCAATAGGAAATATATTTTTTTTAATTTTATATGACTTTTTGATAATTTTTTTGAAAAATGTAAGATATCTCGAGAACTGTTCATGTTAGCGTTCTAAATTTTATTTCAATCATTTTCTAATGAAAAATTACACAAGAAATGTCTATTTGCGTAACTTTATTAGTGGTTTCGATTTCTTGATGATTTTTTAAAAATTTTATTCAAAAATTTAGGGGGGTTCTGAGCATTGGATTACGTATAAAAACAATAGGCTTCCAGTTTTTACGGATTGTGATTTTTGTACCAAATTTGGTTCGAATCGGTTCATTCGTTCACACACACACACACACACACACAGACATCACTTCAAAAATGTTTGATTCGTGATCAGGGATGCTTGAAACGTGCTCTCCCGTCGAAAACTCGATTTCGAATTTTCGACCCCGTCACAATACTTTCCTTATACATTATGTATATAAGGAAAGTAATAATGATTCCTATATCTGCACATACTTACAGCATGTGCAAAGTTTCATAGTAATAGGGCTTTGTGGATTTTTTTTCTTTAACAATGTGTATTGCAACTAGTAAAATATGAATAAACTGAACATTTTACCGTTTGATAATAAACTGGTTCGCAGCGTAAAATGCAGCGCAAGTACAGATACATATATATACGAACGTTTCAGAAATCAACTGGATTTTCTTCATCAGAGCAAAAAGTCCGGACTTATTGCGGATTGGACATTTTCCGATGTCGTCTAGCCATTTCTGTTTGGCCGAAATTATTTTGCTCTTATTTAAGCGTTTAGATCTAGAATTTTTGCAGTACTGAAGAAAATCCGTTTGATTTTCAAAACTTACATATGCTTGCTTTGTGCTACATTTTATATTGAAAACCAGTTTATTACTTATTGTGCGCAATGTCACGTGTTTTACTTAATTTTACGCTTAACCTACCCAGACCCGGTGAGATCCGAAAACCCCTCATGGAATTCCTTACACATTGCACCAAATTTAGTTTTTCGTATTTGTATTAATATCAAGTAATTATCTAAACACGATATTTTTATTTGCAAAACTAATTTCATTCTATCACCCGGTTCCAGGAAGTACGTCCCTATACGTATCAGTATACGTATTGGTGTGACATGAATGCCAAAACGTGATACCTTTATAAAAGAAATTTCATTCTTAGGTTCCTGGTTTCACATTCATTTTTCGTATTAATATCTGTATTAATTTGAAATAATTACCAAAAAATATTATTTTTAATTATAAAAGTTATTTCATTCTTTTACTAGGTTCCATGTTCCTTTTTCCTATAAATACGTGTATTCGTACGAAGTAATTATCAAGGAACTCTACGTCTTATTTGAAAAAGAATTTCATTTTCCAATCAGGTTCTAGGTTCCACGTTAGTTTTCGTATAAATACCTATAATACTATAAATTAATTACCAAAATCCGATCCATTTAATCTTAAAAGAAATTTCATTATTTCACCATATTCCATGTTATTTTTTCATATTCATATATGTATTAGTAAGAAGTAATTTCCAAAAATCGATACCTTTAATTTCAAAATTCTTTCACCAGGTTCCACGTTCCTTTTTCATATAAATAGCAATTTTCCTAAAATAATTTCATTTTCCCACCAGGTTCCAAGTTCCACGTTAGTTTTCGTATAAATATCCATAATACTATGAAGTAATTACGGAAATCCGATCCATTTAATCTTAAAAGAAATTTCACTCTTTCACCAGGTACCATGTTCTTTTTTCGTATTCATATATATATATTAGTAAGAAGTAATTACCAAAAATCGATACCTTTAATTTCAAAAGGAATTTCATTCTTTCACCAGTTTCCACGTTCCTTTTCCATATAGTAAATGGCAATTTTCATAAAATAATTTCATTTTTCCACCAGGTTCCAGGTTAGTTTTCGTATAAATATCTATAATAATATGAAGTAATTACCAAAATCCGATCCATTTAATCTTAAAAGAAATTTCATTACTTCACCAGGTTCCATGTTCTTTTTTCGTATTCATATATGTATTAGTAAGAAGTAATTGTCAAAAATAGATACCTTTAATTTCAAAAGGAATTTCATTCTTTCACCATGTTCCACATTCCTTTTTCATATAAATAGCTATATTAGTACGAAGTATTTATCAAAAACTAGATACCTTTAACTATAAAGATACTTTTAACTATAAACTATATACCTTTAACTGTAAAGATACCTTTAACTACTTCTATTCTTTTACCAGAATTTAAATACCAGGTTCATTTTCCTTAGTAGTAATTGTATTAATCACTAATAATAACGACGTAATTACCAAAACCAATACTTTAATTGTTAAAAAGGATTTTATTGTTTCATCCAGGTACCAGGTACCACGTTCCTTTGCGTATCAACATGCTTCACATACCGACGCCTGCTGTCACAGGAGACAGCGTATTGCTGCGGTGTGCTTTCGAACTCGGCAATGAGACACTCTACGCTGTAAAGTGGTACAAGAACATGGGCGAATTCTTCAGATACGTCCCTGCTTCAGATCCTCCCCTGAAAACGTTTCCGCAGGTTGGAATCGACGTTGATGTAAGTTTTGTTACCTTAATTTTATATGTCACTATAAAAATATAATTATTCTCATGCTTTTGCTGTTCTAAATTGCTCCAAGATGTTCCCATAAAGGTATTTAGCAGAAATTGTCTTCTATAACTAAAACTAAAGTTTAGAACTTATGGAAGTTATTTACTAAACGATCCAAATCTAAGTCTCCAATTTCGTGATTTAGATTTGAATCGCTCCGCATTTTAAACTTTGCTCAACATTTATCAACAATTAAATTTCTTTTAGTTATATAAATAACTAAAAAAAATGTATGGACTGATTAGGATTATGGACTATTTAAAAATGGACTGCCTGTGCAGTTCAGAATATTAGCTTATTGTTATTATTTTAAATGTTTTTAATGCTTAAGCACATACAATGTAAGTACAAATAGAAAATGTAATGCTTACTAAGTTTAAAAAAATTCAAAAACATATTTCGGTTTTTAATTATCATATTATATTATAATATACAGGGGGTTATATTAGGAAGTCCTCCTAAAGAGCCAACTTCTCACTCTGCATAGAAACATGACGTTTATGACCTTAGTTATGACCTTAATTTATGGATATGTTATACCATTCACAATAAATGCTGGTCATGTCCTCCACCGCCATTCAAACGTACTGGAACTTGAAGCTACAATTTCTTCATTATCACGACGATGTAATATGTGTCTTCTGATTTTAAGCCCTAAAACGTGTCCGATAATACGCGCTGTGTTACGTTTATAGGCTTTGTTATCCAATTACTTTTGAAAATAAACGCCAGTTCTTGAACGGTATATCAAGCCGTCCTGAACGGCATTCAAAAACACAGTAAAATACTCATTGGCACTAGACAGAAATACCACGACTAGACAGTTGGCAAGGTTATATCACAATGAGCCGACGCGTAGAAAAACCACTATCACATTTCTCAAGGACCAATGTCACATGTAACGCAAATGTCATATTTCTATGTAGAAGGGGAAGAAACATTCAGTTGGTTATTTTGGAGAACTACGTAGTGAAACACGCTGTATATATCCAAAATAAACATATTGAAGGAAGAAACCAGAATGTAGATTGATTTTTCTCCATTTTCTCTAAAACAATATTTTTACTCCCCAAATAGTGCTGCAAATCCATATACAACAGAAATTGGCATCTCTGCGTTACAGAATTTTTATTGTGTAAATCGAAATAATCAAATTGTAAAATAAACATTAAATATATAAAAATATATTTTTTAATTTTTATTCTGAGAATCCTTTATAAAGATGATGTCTTAAGTTACAAAAAAAAAAAAAAAAAAACAGCTCAAAATTTTCGAATTTAAAAATTAATCATGAATCATAGGATCTTTCAGAGAACTCGAAATACGGCAATTTTTAGATTTCAGTAATCTACTGCACCTAACTACCAGGACGAAGGTGTTAGAAATACATTGTGATGAAAACTTGTTCAAACTGGGCTTCGAACAATGAATCTTAGCCCTATTAGTTGACAATATGGCAATTGAACCATTGCGATAACTATTTATCGCGCTGTGGCTGAAGTGGATTTTGCAAACAGTTTTGCAAACGAAAGTAGCAAATTTTACATTTCCAAATATATTTTCAATAAATGTAGGAATAAATTAGTCACTATATTTACGATTGCGAGTGTTAAATTATCAGCACATCACTTTTCCTACATAATGTAATGACATTATACTACGTTTAATGCAAAATAATGATGTAGGAGATCCACGACACTGTTCTAAACGTTAAAAATGCACACTGGCATTTGGCGCTTTTGTGAATGACGACATGTAAAACAATTTTGAATCGACAATTCACTTATATTTCGAGATAGCCAACGGCCCTACCGTGCTGAAAACACCGGTTCTCGTTAGATCACCGAAGTCAAGCAGCATCGGGCGCGGTTAGTACTTGGGTGGGTGACCACCTGGGAACACCACGTGCTGTTGGCACATTTCGGGCGCGGTAGCCCGGTGGTTTGCGCGCTGGATATGCACGCTGTCACAACTGCCGCCGTTTTCATGCGGAGTACGATCACGTTAACCGTGTGGGTCCGTAAGTCCTTCCGAGAGGTTGGTGGTAGGGGAAGGAGGGTACGGTCCCTGTGGACGCCTCCCCCACTGGGTTTCGGTCTGAATTGGGTGGCACATCCCGGCCGTCCAAAACGATTACCTTACGCCTTTCTGGTAGTTCGGACGGTCTGGATCTCAAGAACAACAACTTATATTTCGAGATAATTTAACTTGACAATTGAAAAATATTGCTGGCATCTGCTAAGCAATATAGTCCATATTTTAAAATATGCTAATTACTAATTTATCCATTTGGCATTATTTCCGTAACTTTTGCGCCATTTCTTCTAATTCCGTGATATCTTTGTAAATTGGACACCATTTTCAATAAGTCGCCAAGTTGGAAATATTTTATCAAATTTGTCGTCAAGGTCACCAAATATATTACTATATCTTATATATTTGTCGATATTACTCTTTAAACCTATGTAAGTTTTTAGATAAAACTATTTGGAACACATGAAATAGCTCGAGAAAAATTAAAGCTAAACTTCTAATGTTTGTTTCATTCGTATATTAATAATGAATCACTTGTAAAATATTTATTTACTTAACATTATTGAATGTTTTTATTTTCTGTGATATTGGGGATCCTCTGAAAGTTGCGATTGCGATTCAAATCAGTAGGGTTCCAATATGTACTGATTGTAATAATTGTACCAATTATTTTTCGAAAAGCAATATTATTCCGTCAGACACCATTTCCACATACTCACAACCACACACACGCACACACACACACACACACACACACAGACGCAAACACACGCACACGCACACACACACGCACGCTCGCACACAAACAGACACATACGCTAACACGCACACACTAACACGCACACACTAACACACTCCCACTCACACACACGCTAACACGCACACACTAACACACACGCACTAACACACAAACACACACGCTAACACACTAACACACACGCTAACACACTAACGCACACACACTAACACACACACACTAACGCACAAACACCACACACACACACTAACACTAACATGAACACTAACAGACTCAAACACACGTTAACACCTACATTAACAGTCACTAACACTATCACTAACATACACGCACTAATACAATAATATGCATACATGCATACATACACACACAGACGTAATCTCAAAATTGTTCGATTCGAGTTCAAGTATAATTCAAACTTGATAATGCTTGACTCATCCTAATACTTGAATGCTTGTTATGCGTTGAATGCAAAGAATTTGTGTTTTAAATAAATAAATTAATTTGAAGGCGTTCTTCAGCAACAAAACTAAATAATTAAAATTTGCATTCTATGTATGTATTTTTTCCAAGAACTTTTCAGTATTACAGCTATTTTCATAAACTTGAATGGTATGGTAGACTTTCACAAAGGTAGATTTTTCCAAACTGAGTTGCTGGAAATTAGTTTAATGGAAAATAATTATTTTTAATTACTCAATAAAGCACTTCATTCCAGCTAAAGTTTAACTTTCTCTTTACGTATGTTTGCTTGAAAGCAAATGTAGAAAGATCAAAGGGTTTAAGTTCGCAATCCCTTTCAAACTTTTCATTTCGAAAATTTAAGTATGTCAAGATTTATTTTCTCACAAAGACAAACACTTTATTTTTATTAAATTTCCTAGGAAAAGATTCCTATAGGAGTTAGGGGTGCTGTAGAAATCATCGTCATATAAATAAATTTACTGCAATTGCTTACTTGAAATATGAACGTAATGTACATTTTATTTTCATACTGGTGTAATAAATGTTCCTGCTTATGTAATACATATTAGCAGCTACACACGTCGTTGCTCAAGATTTGTAATATGTGTAATTTTTAGTAGTAGTTTAAATGGTATTATTTTTTTTTACTTTCCTTATATACATAATGTATAACGAAAGTATTGTGACGGGGTCGAAAATACGAATTCGAGTTTTCAACGGGAGAGCATGTTTCAAGCATTCCTGATCAAGAATCGAACATTTTTGAAGTGATGTCTGTGTGTTTGCATGTGTGTGTGTGTTTACATGTGTGAGAGTGAAAGTATGTGTGTTTGTGTGTGTGTGTGTGTGTGTGTGTGTGTGTGTGTGTGTGTGTGTGTGTTTGTTATTTGTGTGTGTGTGTGTGTGTGTTTGTCAGTGAGTCTGTGGAGACGATATCTCACGAACGAAAGGAGCGATTCGAATGAAATTTGATACAAAAATCAAATCCATGAATACCGGAAGCTCATTGTTTTAAAACACAATCGAATGTTCAGAACTCTCCTAAATTTTCGAGTGAAATTTTGAAAAAATCATCAAAAAATCTAAGCCTTTAATAAAGTTATGCAAATAGACATTACTTATGTAATTTTTCCTTAGGAAACGATTGACATAAATTTAAGAATATTAGCATGAACCAATCTCGAGATATTGCACATTTTTAAAATAAATTTATCAAAATGTTCCATAAATTAAAAAAAATATATTAACTGTTAAGAAACATGTTCACTTTTCATATGTAATATCATGCGATAAATTTGGTGACATCTTTCTCGTGGATCTAACTAGTTCCATTCACGGGAAAAGATACTTTGAGTAATACTTTTGCATTTGAACGCCAATAGGCATTTATCTGCTGTAAGAATAACTTATTTATCCGTCCATAACGCTTGGCGAGATTTTGGCGACGAATTAAGCGGAATGTCGCAAACTTGCCGACATTTTTAAATGTTGCCAAATTAAAGAAAATCTCGCCAAATGGATAAAAATGACATTAAATCAATAAAAATGACGACTAATTGAAGAAAATTCATTATCTTAGAAAGAATATAAGTATCTACTATAAGAATAACATTTTTTTAACTGTAGAAGTAGTAAATTCATTGCATTATATGAAGAAAGTCATGTTTGGGCCACATCAGAGTTTTTAAATTTTCTTATGGGAATTATTGTTCTTCTTAGGAAATAATGCTATGAATCCTAGTAGCATTTAATATTGGTCTAATATTGAACTAATATCGTATATATTACCATTGCATTAGAAATATTTCCAATGTAATTCCGATATTGAGTATATATTGGGGTTACATTGGCTTCCAATATTGGGTACTATTTTCACTATATTGAAAATATTGTTGTTACATTGGAAATATTGGCGTAATATTGTCCCAATATTTTAAGCCAATATTGGACGAATTACGTCAAATTGTCCACTTTTTCATATTCGTCCAATATCGGAGTCAGTAATGAGCCGCTGCTGAACCAATATTGGGCCAACATTGGATAGCTACTAGGGATAGTTTTAACCTGACTTTTATCGCCCAAATTTTACTGTTTTAAGAAGTCCACTGTTCCACTGTTTTAAGAAGTCCACTGTTTTAAGAAGTCCACTTAGAAATAACTCCTCAGCTTTCTGTCTTTGCAGAAAATGTAGTTAATATTTAGCTATCACGAATAAGGAAATTCCAACAGAAAGAATATTTCCACAACTATAAAGTAGGATATTTGATGGCGATATTAAACGGTAAAAATATAAAACTATTAACTAGAGTGTGACTTATCTCGACATTCTCATAATTCTCATCATTCTCAATCCATCCATGATAGCTTTATTTTTTTTTCAAATTTTAAAAGAAAATTTTGACTGCATATATATTTCAACGCAATTTTTATAACTATTGCAAATTTTTATGTTTTTACTATTAACATGATTTTACAACAATCTGATAACAATCTGATGACTTTCCCTAGAGACTCAAACTCATTTTATTTTTATTTTTTTCGATAATTCATTAAATTGAGATTAATTGCGCAAAATAACACATGATAATTATTGGTAATTCCACTAAATCTGAACTTCTAATTCAATTTTTGTTTTCATTTTGTAATTGGACGTATTTTCAAAGGCGGAGTAGCAAAAATGCGAAAAAACTAAAATATCTCGAGAACGGTTAGACCTAGAGCACTTGGGTATGTGTTACTCTTTTCACTGTCAAGAATTAGTATAAAACAAACATATAATTAATACATTTGAGCATACGTAATCTTTTATTTTAGATTTTGTGGATTTTTGCTGATCATTTCACAAACAAATATAGGTTCTTTTATCTCGAATTGTATCTAAATCTAAACAACACCAGAGTCACCCACAAGTGTCTTACCTATAAAATTTTTTCAAATAGTTTTTGAGTTAGAATAAATAGATGCATTGCACAGACAGACACACACACAAATACACAAACACACACACAGATATATATATATATATATATATATATATATATATATATATACATTGCACACCCAGGTGGTGTAGGGATAGCGTGTTCGGTTGCTGTCTAGAGGGCTCAGCTTCGAATCCCGAATAAGGCATGGAGGCTTGTGTGGCTACTGTAACTGGATTTCGATGTGTTGTTGCCACGTTAATTGAATTAAAAAATATATATATATATATATATATATATATATATATATAGAGAGAGAGAGAGAGAGAGAGAGACAAACACACAGGCGTCACGAATAGATTAGGCGTCACGAATAGACACGAAATAGATTTTTCTTGTTCTAGAGGTCCCAAAACGTGTGGTTCAGTCAAAAACTAGAATAACGATTTTCGCTACGATTCCAATACTTTACACATGACCATGTATCGTAGGGAAAGTAAAAATTAAAGTCAATTTCTTTCCATCTGGAAGAAGAACAAACAAATTAATGGTTTATGGAACTTTCAAATTCTTGCCAATCACTTCAAATTTTAAGTGGACAAAAAATATCTTTTTATAAAGGATGAAACCTTTCAATTAGTTTTGAATCGTTTTAAAGTGTCCTCCAAAGCTCTTTATCTTTACAAATACACCGTAAGACAAAGCACGTATGAAAATAATGTCTTCGAAAGTCAATTTTTGTTTAGTACTTGAGGTTCTTCAAAACCTTTAGTGTCGTTACCAGTACATGCAGAGGTTAACGGGGATCTCTACCTTTAGTTGTAAGGTGAAATATATTATATTATACAGTGTAATGTTGCACATAGACTCACTGAAATGGAAAAATGATAGTTTTGCAATCAATCTGATGAGGATTGCACATGACTCTCCCTACGGACTCAAATTCGTTTTCTCTTTATATCTTCAATAATTCATTAAATTTAATTCAATTGCAAAAAATAACACGCAGACTTATTTGAAATTACACTGAATTTGCATATTTAATTCAATTTTCATTTCCATTTGGTAACTGAAATTATTTTTAAAGACGGCGTAGCAAACTGCGAAAAAAAATAAAATATCTCGAAAACGGTTAGTCCCGGGGTAATAAGATTGGTCTTATTTTTTTCGTCGTTGAAAATTACGTATGGAACAAGCATTTAATTAGTACATTTGAACTTGCATAGTAATTTATTTCGATTTTTGCGATTTTTGCGGGCTATTTCATAAAAAAGCAGGTTATTTTTATCCTAATAGTGCCAAATCTAATTAACACCAAACAATCCCACAAGTGGCTTATCCACTAAATTTTGTGAAATTTTGTCAATTAGTTTTCATATAACGTTGATACATACATGGACACACAGACACACACACACACACACAGACGTCAAGATAAAAATATTTTTTTCGTGTTCTAAAGATCACGAAATGTGTACTACGTACAATACTTTCCCTATACATTACCATGTATTGTAGCGAAAGTAAAAATGTAAGGTTATAAACAACAACCAAACACTAGATGCAATTTTCTTAGAGAAAGTGAATTAGAGAAAGTGATTGATTTTAGAGGAATTGATCTCATAGGATCTATATAGGAATGATTTTTAACAAACAAATGCTTTATGGATTTCACTATATGCTAAGAGATTAAGATGCAAAATAAGGGAACTCACACCGAAGGCCCTGGAAACTGAAAAACACGCTCATTGGACTAAAACATAAAAAAATATGATGACGTCACGACTTTCGATAACGTATTCACTCAACCGTCACGCCTTGTCCATTGTAACAGCGGACACTCCCTCCTCTCAGAATGATATGTTAAGAATCAGATTTCCCGTTGGCTTTCCAGAAAGCAGTCTAAATTTGAAAACGTAACTTTTTCGACTTACTTTATAGAAAATGCAAGATTAAAGAGAAGGTAAAAAGAATATTGGAATCCGAAGATATCACTCCATATTTATGCCGAAAATTCAAGCGAATCTTCAACTTTCTGATGCAACAATATAAATTTGAAATCACATAAATTACTTATGCATCAATGAATTTTAAAGAAAAATTAAACGTGAAGGAATATTCTTGAAGGATTCAGTTTAAAGCTCGTGGAAAAGGTCGTTCATTTATATTTTCGATGTTGCCAACATGGAACTATGTCACAATATTTTTTAATTGCTAAGAAACCAATTTGTGTGAACATTGCTCAAAAAATGCACTTTGAAATAAAAAAACTAAAACATTAATTAGAATTTAAAGACAAATGAGTTCAAAGGTGTCTGCTAATCTGATCTGGAGTATATCACATTTCAAGAATTGTAGGATGTGCACGACTTTTCCTACGGACTCATACTCAATTGTGCCTCCCTTCTTTTATAATCGAATCTATAGAGCTCAATTTCAGAAAAGATACTGACGTTTATTTGAAATTTCATTCAATATACATTTTAAAACACTTTCTGCTTTTCTTGGTATTTTCTGCGTTTCCTTGCATGGTAATGTATAGGGAAAGTATTGGGCTCATGTAGAAAATCGCAACTCGAATTTTCGACGGATCTACAAGTAATGGGACCTCTAGAACATGAATAAACAATATTTAGTTTTACACCTGTATGTGCGTGTTTGTATATGTGTTCGTGTAATATATATATATATATATTGCGAGCACGAATACACATACACATATACAGGTGTAAAGCTAAATATATATATATGCTGCTCTATATATATATGCTGCAAGTCATATATATATATATGACTTGCAGAATCATTCCAAAAAAAGAAGATGTTATAGAATACTTTGTTACCACCTTCAAAAATAAAACTTATGAATTTATACCTATTAAGTTAATACTTAATCAATTAAATAAATTGTTACCTATAACTAACATAAAAGTTAAGCTCACATACCGATTCGTACGTCCCAATGGGAGGATGTTTTACAATTATAATCACTTAAGTAAAAATATATCTTTATACGATTCAATGGTATGTAACTGTCAAAAAAGTACTTTTAGGGAAGTGTACCATGATCATATAATTACGGGTAATCTTACAATGATTGAAGATTTACAATTAACAAAACTGTTTGAAAAAGGTACAAAATTCCGTAACCAGGAATATAACCACGTCAAAGAAGAATTCAATCAAGATCTGGATACTTTTATTTACAAAATGGCAATTAAATACAGTTTACCTATCACGGCCTTCGGAGAATGGAAATACAATGTCCTAAATAGATTTATCAATGAATATCATAGAAAACTTAAAACTAAGCCAAGATCCCATGTTCCTAGTTCTATCAAGGACGTTTAAGATCGTTTCGTGATCACATATACGGATAAAGTGGTTTCAAATTACGCATTTACCTGCAAAACTTATTACCTTGAAACATTGCAGAAATCTTACATGGAACCTACTATGTATAAACCTTTGCCATATAATATTGCAGTAATGTCAAATAAGATCAAAGCATTATACAAAAGAATCGGCATTAATTTAAAATCAGTGTCTTTCCCATATCTGGTTCTCATCCCAAAACTACATAAAAAACCTGTAAAATTCCGAACTGTAACAGTGGGATGTAATTCATATTTAACGTCAGCTAACCGGAAATTACTATATATCCTTAAACCTGTATTTAAAGCTTTATTACTACAAAACTCTATAATGATTAAAAACAGCAATGAAGTCATAAAACGGCTGAAATTCTGCAATAAAGATATACAGTTCGCAAGTTATGACTTCCGTGACCTTTTTAACAACATCGACCTTTCAAAACTGCATGCCATACTACTTTTGGTGCACGAGGAATACAATCTCAAAAATGTGATCACGTATCGTAGGTATTTGGATCTTATCAAATTGGTTTTATACGAAAACGTGCTGTATAATGGAAAAGAATTTTATCAACAAATTAAAGGCATCCCTATGGGCGGGGGTTGCTCTTCAATCTTAGCAGACATATATTTATCTCATTTTGAAAGAGGTAATCATATATTATATGAAATACCATATTATAGATTCGTGGACGATGTGCTATTAGGACGATACTTGCATACACCTGAATTTGATTTTAGCTTTTACCCCCTGGAACTGGAACTGATCAAGAACCTTAATACTAAAAAAGACGAAGTTAATTTTCTCGACATCACCATAACGTACAACAATATAAAAGGAATTCATACGGTGTTATACAATAAACGAGAAAATTTTGATATGAAGATCAACCAAATCATAGAATGGAATTCAAATTTGACTAGGAATATTTTCCGTAATATCATTACAGGGCACCTCAGAAGAAATCTCCACAATAATACTTTCAAAGATGATTGTATCATAAGTAACAGAAGAATCATGCAAGAAGCATATAAAAAATATTGTCCGATTAATTTTCTTAAACATCATTATAATTCCTTTTTTAAAGAAGAATACTCTTTTAGACAAGACATAGGTAATTTGACATCATAACAGTGTATAACGATGTACGCATGCGTTAGAATGTTTACTTAAGGATGTGTTTCGTGAATTCCGAATTGTAAGGTTGTCAGATAGACATTATACGTTCTACCTCTCGTTATTCCATTTCTGTCTCCGTTCTAGTGCCTTCGATTTGCACATATCGGGGACCTGTCATTATATTGCATTGGTTTCCGTGGGCGTTGTCCAGACATAAAAGTACTTTAAACGGGAATGAGAGGTCGCTATCCCTCTCAGCCATATTCATATATATATATATATATATATATATTACATATAATATATATATATATATATATATATATATATATATATATATATATATTACATATAATATATATCTATATATATATATATTATATATATATATATATATATATATATATTATATATATATATATATATATATTATATATATATATATATATATATATATATTATATATATATATATATATATTATATATATATATATATATATATATATATTATATATATATATATATATATTATATATATATATATATATATATATATATTATATATATATATATATATATATATATATATATATATATATATATATATATATATATATTATATATATATATATATATATATATATATATTATATATATATATATATATATATATATATATTATATATATATATATATATATATATATATATTATATATATATATATATATATATATATATATTATATATATATATATATATATATATATATATTATATATATATATATATATATATATATATATTATATATATATATATATATATATATATATATATATATATATATATATATATATATATATATATATATATATATATTATATATATATATATATATATATATATTATATATATATATATATATATTATATATATATATATATATATATATATATATATTATAAATATATATATATAAATATATATATATATATATTATAAATATATATATATAAATATATAATAAATATATATATATAAATATATATATATATATATATATATATATATATATATATATATATATATATATATATATATATATATATATATATATATATTTATATTTATATATATATATATATATATATATATATATATATATATATATATATATATTTATATATATATAACCATGAAAAACGAATATAAAGTAAAGGGAGGGAAGCCATATGAATTGCATATAAATGGCTGAGAGGGATAGCGACCTCTCATTCCCGTTTAAAGTACTTTTACGTCAGACAACGCCCACGGATACCAATGCAATTCAACGACAGATCCCCGTACCATGTGCAAACATGAAAGCACCAGAATGCAGACAGAAAAGGAACGACGAAAAACAATTTTCAGCTACACCACCAACAGTAATGGAACACTCGCAACGCCGCCTTTAATGCATGTCCGTACGCATGCGTACTGAGATAAGATCAATATGATGTCACATCCCCAATTCTGCATTGAATGAATATTCCTCTTCTTTAAAGAAAGAATTATAAATAACTTTAAGGAAATTCCTTGGGTAATGTTTTTTCAATGCCTCCATCAAAATTTGTTTATTGTTTGTGAGACAATCCTTTTTGAAGGTATTATTATTTCGATTTCTTCTGAGGTGTCCAGTTATGATGTTACGGAAAATGTTCCTAGTTAAATTCGACTTCCATCCTATAATTTGGTTAATCTTCATTTCATAATTATTACGTTTATTGTACATTACTGTATGAATTCCATTTCTATGTTTAAATCTTATGGTTATATCAAGGAAATTTACTTCGTCTTTTACATTATTAGGGTTTTTAATTAGTTCCAATTCCGGTGGATAAAAGTCAAATTCAATTTCAGGAGTATTAGCGTAATGTCCCAAAATCACATCGTCCACAAATCTGTAATATGGAATCTCGTATAGAACGTGATTATTCCTTTCAAAATAGGTTAAATAGATGTCAGCTAGGACTGACGAACATCCGCCGCCCATGGGAATTCCTTTAATTTGTTGAAAAAATACCTCACCGTTATACAGTATGTTCTCAAATAACACCAGGTGAATTAGATCCATATATCTACGCAAAGTTATTACACTTTTGAGATTATATTCAGAATGCACCAGTAAAAGTATTTTATACAATTTATTAAGATCAATGTTATTGAAAAGGTCCCGGAAGTCATAGCTGCTGAACTGTAAATCTTTATTGCAATATTTTAAGCGTTTAATAACTTCATAACTGTTTTTAATGATTATAGAATTTGGTTCCAGTATAGCTTTATAAGCTGGTTGAAGTATTTTCATTAATTTTTTGTTAGCTATCGTAATATATGTATTACAACCAACTGTAACAGTACGGAATTTTACTGGTGTTTTATGCAGCTTCGGAATAAGTACTAAATAAGGAAAAGTTACCTTTTTTATATTGATGTCGATTCTTTTATATAAAGCAGTGATCTTGTTTGACATTATAGTTAAATTATATGGCAAAGGTTTGTACATAGTGCGTTCCATATAAGACTGCTGTAAAATTTTAATGTAATAAGGTTTGCAAGTAAATGCGTAATTTGATATCACTTTGTCAGTATATGTGATCACAAAACTTTCCCTTACTTCCCTGATAGAAGTGGGAATGATAGAAATTTGCTGATGTTTGAGTTTGCTATGATATTGACTGGCGAACCGGTTCAGTAAATTGAATTTCCATTCATCAAATGCTTTGATGGGCAAACTATGTTTAATAGCCAATTTGTATATGAAAGACTCTACATCGGCATTAAATTCCTCTGTTACATATTCATATTCCTGACTACGGAATTTTGTACCCTTTTCAAATATATTTCTCAATGGCAAATCATTGATCACATCCAGATTTCCTGTAATTATGTGATGATGGTGCTTATCCATTAAATTACTAAGATGACATTTACATTCACTACCATTCATCAGTGATAAATTTTTGCTTAAATGGTTATAGTTATATAATTTACGTCCATATGGACGTACAAAACGATATGTAAGTTTAACATTGATGTTAGCAATAGGGATCATTTCATTCAGTTGATTAAATATAAGCTTGAAAGGTATTTTATCAAATGTCTTATTTTTGAAGGTGGTAATCATATATTCATTCTGTATTTCTTTAACGGGATGACATTTCAAATTGACATATGATCTCTGAGCTTTCAACTTCATAAAATCAAGCAATACGGCAAATTGATGATGTTTTATATTATTTTGATCTATATACGCTATATGTTCGATGATACTTTCCCATATTTTACGTATGTATTTCCTTTTGATTCCAAATACAATATTTTTTATCCACTTATTATCGACATATGTATTATTGCAAAATGAGTCCATTAAACTTTTTATTTTTGCGTGAGTGTCTTGATAGCCAATATATCGATTTTTCTTGCCACGTTTCCATCTTGAGGTTTTTTGAAATTGGAATGAACTAGAAACCGGGATTTGATCTTCATTTTTACAGTGAGCCAGATTATAATTTTCGTTGAAAATTACAGAGTTTAGGCCAAAAGGGAATGCAGATCCGTATTGTAAAATGTGCGTATATTCCCACCACAGACGTTCTCGAAGTCGAGGCACAATATCCAGTATAGTAATCACACAATTAGAAAAGTCATGTACATGGAAGTGCCTTAACTCTATGTTCGTAGAAGGATAATCCGGGTTCATGCTCTGCTTTATTTGGTTTCTATGTAAATTAATGCGCAAATGCAACGGATTTTTTGTTTGTCCTATATAAAGTATATTACAAGTTGAGCATTCTATACAATATATTACATTGTATGTTTTGCAGAATAAAAATTGACTTGAAGATCTCGGTCCGATTTGTAAAGTGTTGGCACAGGGGCATAATTTACATTTACCCGATGAACATCTACTAAACTTAAAATTCTTTAAATTGTAAAAATGTTTATAGATGCCATCAAAAAATTTTTTTCTAGATCCGTGCGTGATCGCGTTTGATGAATGTACAACATTAAGGTTTTTTGATGTCAGTCTCGGATCTGTATGAATATCCACAGGTTTGAAAAAATGCGTAATAGAAGTCATCAACAAAAGGCAACAATCAAGATCAAAGTACAATAAGGGTGGCAGGCTATCGATAATATAAATACCCTTATATTATATCACCGGGCATATATTTAATAGATATTAATAAATTAATCTCACAATGAATATATTTGCCAGTCGCTAATATTTGTAATGTATTCAGTCATAGTAATTCAAAAGTTTTACTCATTTTGAGGAGTATCTCTACTGCAGATGAATGGTGTTCTATATATAAAACACATGAATCATGATTATGACAAAACTTGCATAAGCAACTTGAATACACATATAACATCGAAAACTTCATACGCTAAACATCATGTATGCTACTTCCTACACAATCCGATATGACCATTATAATTTTATAAATTTTTTCTTTTCATTTTTATAACGTATATCCAGAAAACATAATTCATACAATTGAATTTGTCCAAGAGAGTATAAAACACTTAAAACAGATTAATAACAGATAAAAAGATTTGCATAAATATTTTGTCAATATAGCACAGTCAATCACATCACTTCTATACAATACCACCTGTACCAACCTGTACAATACCCCGTTGTACTGTTAAACAAATCACATACCTGAATCTTCATATTCTGCTTGTAATTCTACCACAAGACAACACCGGGTTATTCCATACTTCCAAAATGGTTCATTAAAATATCCTCTCTATCCGCATTCCAACCAACAATTTCACACATCACACGGAAGACCTATGCGTTCCATGCATGGTCCGGGAAGTGGCCTTTAAAGATTCCGAGAGATATGAACAATTCTGCGCAAATGCTGCAAGAAAATGCTATATCGGATATAAATATACAACTATAAAAGATACGTTTAATATATAACATTAGACATATAATACCACTCAGAAAAAGGCGCAATGCCGCTCAAAAAACTGAAGTAGGATATAACCATGAAAAACGAATATAAAGTAAAGGGAGGGAAGCCATATGAATTGCATATAAATGGCTGAGAGGGATAGCGACCTCTCATTCCCGTTTAAAGTACTTTTACGTCAGACAACGCCCACGGATACCAATGCAATTCAACGACAGATCCCCGTACCATGTGCAAACATGAAAGCACCAGAATGCAGACAGAAAAGGAACGACGAAAAACAATTTTCAGCTACACCACCAACAGTAATGGAACACTCGCAACGCCGCCTTTAATGCATGTCCGTACGCATGCGTACTGAGATAAGATCAATATGATGTCACATCCCCAATTCTGCATTGAATGAATATTCCTCTTCTTTAAAGAAAGAATTATAAATAACTTTAAGGAAATTCCTTGGGTAATGTTTTTTCAATGCCTCCATCAAAATTTGTTTATTGTTTGTGAGACAATCCTTTTTGAAGGTATTATTATTTCGATTTCTTCTGAGGTGTCCAGTTATGATGTTACGGAAAATGTTCCTAGTTAAATTCGACTTCCATCCTATAATTTGGTTAATCTTCATTTCATAATTATTACGTTTATTGTACATTACTGTATGAATTCCATTTCTATGTTTAAATCTTATGGTTATATCAAGGAAATTTACTTCGTCTTTTACATTATTAGGGTTTTTAATTAGTTCCAATTCCGGTGGATAAAAGTCAAATTCAATTTCAGGAGTATTAGCGTAATGTCCCAAAATCACATCGTCCACAAATCTGTAATATGGAATCTCGTATAGAACGTGATTATTCCTTTCAAAATAGGTTAAATAGATGTCAGCTAGGACTGACGAACATCCGCCGCCCATGGGAATTCCTTTAATTTGTTGAAAAAATACCTCACCGTTATACAGTATGTTCTCAAATAACACCAGGTGAATTAGATCCATATATCTACGCAAAGTTATTACACTTTTGAGATTATATTCAGAATGCACCAGTAAAAGTATTTTATACAATTTATTAAGAT